>JAOALB010000188.1:0-37934 GCA_025331125.1 Mycogone perniciosa
GGTAATGGCCCCCCCCCCCCCCCCCCGGCTGGAGTCATGAGCAGGATCAAACACGAAGACGAAGTCTGAGCAGCGAATCGATAGAGGGAATGGAGAGGAGCAACGGCATGAATGCAGGAGAAGGATTCACATTTCGTCCAACCGGCTGGAGTTCATTAATTAATTGGGGTAAATAAATAATTGCTGTCTTCGGCTTTGATCCTTGACTTCCCCTCCCTCCACCCCGCCATCATCACATCACCAAGTAAACGTCTGCTTGTTTTCCATACAGATTTGAAAATGGCTCCCACTATCCATCTCGTCCGCCACGCCCAGGGCTTCCATAACCTCTCCCTCGAAAACCAAAAGATAGCCGACCCAAACCTCACCCCCCTCGGCTCATCACAATGCGCCTCCCTGCGCTCCATCTTCCCGCATCACGACCGCCTCACCACCCTCGTCGCCTCCTCCATGCGCCGCACGCTGTACACTTGCATTGAGTCCTTCGGCACCGACAAGCTATACCCCGTCGTCGCGCTCGACACTCTCCAGGAAGTCTCCGACTCGGCGTGCGATACGGGCTCCTCGGTCGACAAGCTCGCTGCCGAGTTTGGCAACAAGGTCGACCTGAGTCGAGTGCGTGAGGATTGGAACGTCAAGGGCGAGGGAAGCCTTTTCGAGCCGGACCTGAAAAAGCTGGCCGTTCGAGCGAGGGAGGCTAGACGCGCGCTGCGTGAGATTGCCGGCCAGGGGGATGAGCACATCGCCGTCGTTTCGCACGGAGCTTTCCTGCACTTCCTCACCGAGGACTGGCACGGAATCACCAACGAAGACGGTAAAAAGAACCCCCCGCGTTTCCAAGTCATCCCCCAGACTGATCTGAAGCCTGATCTGCTCCCCCCCCCCGGCACAACCACGAGTTGGAAAAACTGCGAGTATCGCTCCTTTCAATTTGTCGATCCCACCGGCGAGGATGAAGACGCCGCCATCCGTGAGACCGAAGAGAGCTGGCGTCGCCGGCATGGCGATTTGAGATTGCCTACATCCGAGGAGCAACGCGAGCTCCGTGACATGATGGAGCGGGAGCTTGCCCCCTTATTCAAGGTGAAAGCTTGAGCGAGGAACGGGTTACTTATGCCTCATATACAGTAACGGAAGACGAGTGTTTTAGAGTTAACGAAACTTAGAGATGCGTATAGAGAAGCATTATTGACGGTAATTTAGAAGCGAGACGGAGTAGAAGGAACAAAGTGGTGGGTTTGAAGGAACCCTTGTCAACCATAATAAGTCATGCTGATGCATGAGTGACTCTTCGCATTCATCATTAGAACAGCACAAAAGAAATCAGAATAGAGAGAATCATGGTAATTTCATCCACTTCGTTCATTGAGAGCTAGCTGGCAACATTATTTGATAGAGCAAGTAGGCAGTACATGAAGGCCAGATGTCGAAAATCAGTCCAAGTCAGACACGAAAAGACATGAAGGTTTGTGAGCAGCTCCTTGCCTTTCAAGCTGGTGAATACAGTAACGGGTCATCCAAATCGCTTCTGCCAAGACAGTCGATGGCACCCCGAATTTCCTTCCACGTAGTTGGCTGGATATTGATGACAACAACGGACCATCCAAGCTCTGAACGCCCGTCTTGCTTAAGTTTGCACAAACAGTAGCACTTGGAGCCTGTACGACTGCTGAGGAATTCCCCAGCAGCATACTCAACGGAACTTCCAGGCGCCTAGCCTTGAAGGATACCGCTCAGATACGGCGGTGCCTCCTTGAAGAGGTCCCGAAACTGAAAGTACTGCTTGCGGAAGAAGTTCTCCCGGCTGGAATACACAACCCGTGCAAAGAGTTCAAACGTTGCATCAGGTTGGTGCTTGAACATGTCCGTATTTGCTTGGAGCATTTCGTTGAGATGGAAGAAGGTCTTGTGCGCTGCGAGTCGCATATCTTTAAAGCCCTTTGACACCCACAGCTTTGGCAGTGACGGGGCTAACATGCTCGATGCTGAAATATTTGTACCTTGTTGAGTGTTGGTTGTGCGCAACCCCCTAGCCTCCTCGGATCCAACAAGTGACATGGCCTTGGTGTGTTTCTGGGCATGCTCATGGACATTTTGCCAGTCCACTTCTTTTTTCAGAACTGGCTCGTCATGACTGGCGACAGAAAGGGTGCAGCTTTCCTCTGGGGATGAGTATTGCAAGGTGGGATCGAATTCTTCAGCGGATCTTGATTCCCTCTCCTGCGCCTTCAAAACGCTGGTTGGTGGTGACTGGAAGTGCTGATCGAGGGGTGTCATTTCTATGAGCTCTCCAATGACATCGTCGACAGATTGCCCCAGACAAAATCGATCGGCAACAGGGCTGGTAGCGTCCGTCACAAAAGATGCGTTTAGAAGGTCATCCGAAAACGTCTCGTCGAGGTCAAAATCATCATACTCCCCGAAGATATCATGTGTCGAAAGGACTGTGTTGCCTGTGTTTCCCTCGGCATTTTGGATAGGTGAAGACGATGTGTTTAGGAGGTGATACTGGGAATCTGCGTCGCTGAGTTGGTGAGAGAGGGCAAGACGCTTGGCGGCTGGTTCCTCCGTGCTCTGAGGCTCTGAACTGTCGAATGTTCTTTGGCGTTTTAGACGGTAGGGAAGATCCCGGACATGCTGGGTTGACGGGACGCTGCCCTGCCAGCACTGGTCCTGCAATTCCCGCGTTGTTGGCATTGGGAGGGAGAGGCGACCACTAGCACCAATTGAGTTTGGAGTATCTCGTCAAGACGCAACGACTTCATAAAAATTGGCCGTCAACGCGTGAAGCACCTCGAGATGGTGAATTGGACAGAAGATTCCCCCCATTTTGAAATTTTTGAGCAACACTAGCTCATGAAGAAAGAAAGTAAAATCACGAAGCACCTGCCGCTGTGTAATAAACCATCACATATCTGTCTGTACAGTATTATGTCGTGCCTTCCGTTGAACGAGGGGCATCATGACGTCAAGTGGGCGAGGATAATGGAGGAAGGAGGATCCTAGGACGCCGATTGGCAGCTCCGGAAGCTCCATTAAGGGCCCCTGGCAGTCCCGCAAAAGTCCCGCCAAAGCCCCTCCAGAGCTCCCATGTGCTCCGGGAAAATCGCCGGCCTTCATCAATCCTCAGCTTATGGCCGCTTCAAACTACCTACCACACTACTGCAAAGCGGATAAAGAAGATAAATACTAATACACTCATATGTAGGTTAGAGGGTATGATTCTCCACCAATCGATTATTTGTGATTTTTTGGTCGCAAGACTCAATACTCCGTACTTCGGTGCCAACCCTCAGATGCAAGCTTTGACCCTCCGCTCCGTGATAGTCCAAGACGATTAATACCACTCCGTACACTCAGCCACTATTATCTTCTCTCTAGATTGTATGCTTCAATACCGTCTTTGCGCCTCTTCTTCCGCCGCTTCCGCCAAAGGGCTCCATCACACGATCCACTTCAGGCCCTACTCGAGAGAGCTATTCGCAGTAGTATCCCGAGACGAACATCCCACCCTCCTCTTCAAGTCGTCGAACAATCATCACCATCATGAGCCGCGATACCAGGGAATCCAAACGTCTGCGGACTGACGGAGAGCAAGTCTTTGTAGGGAGCATCGACCAGGGCACTACCTCGACACGCTTCATCATCTTCAACACGGCTGGCGAACCTGTGGCTAGCCACCAGCTCGAGTTTGAGCAAAAATACCCTCAGTCTGGGTAGGTTTTGTTTTCCCGTGGAAATTGATACAATTCAATTCAATTCAATTCAATTCAATTCAATTCCGTTCATGTCCCTCGACTTTAACACCAATTGGGTCGCAGATGGCATGAACACGATCCTTATGAGCTGCTTCGCACAGTCGAGACCTGCATTGAAAAGGCCACCGAGAAGTTCGTCGCACAAGGACACTCAGTAGCCAGCATCCGTGCCATTGGCATCACTAACCAGCGCGAAACCACTGTTCTCTGGGACCGAAACACCGGCGAACCACTTTACAACGCTGTTGCCTGGCCAGACACCCGAACAGCGTCTCTTGTTCGTGAGCTCCGAGCACGCGATGGCGCTGACAAGCTTCTGGAGCTCTGTGGCTTGCCCCTGTCCACATACCCTTCCAGCGTAACGGTACTGTGGCTGCTCCAAAATGTCGATGCCGTCAAGGCTGCATATGATGAGGACCGCCTCGCTTTTGGAACGGTCGACTCATGGCTGATTTACTGTCTTAATGGAGGCCGTACGAGAGAAGGGGGCCCCATTCATGTAACAGACTCAACTAATGCTAGCCGCACCATGTTTGTGAACCTCCGAACCCTCGAATACGACGAGAATCTCCTTTCGTTCTTCCAGATCGATCAGTCCAAGCTGGCCCTCCCTAAGATCGTCCCTTCTTCGCATCCCACTGCCTTTGGCGCTCTCGCGCGTGGTCCCCTCAAGGGTGTCCCGATCGCTGGCTGTCTGGGAGATCAATCCGCCGCCTTGGTTGGGCAAAATGGCTTCAGACCGGGTCAGGCCAAGAACACGTACGGCACTGGCTGCTTTCTGCTCTACAATGTCGGCCCCGACCCCGTCATCTCCAAGAGCGGCCTCTTAGCAACCGTAGCGTACGATTTCAGTGAAGACAAGAAACCCATGTACGCTCTAGAAGGAAGCATCGCTGTGGCAGGATCGGGCGTCAACTTCTTGTTCAACAACTTGAATCTCATTGAAAGCCCCAAACACATCGATGAGGTTGCCGGATCTGTCCCAGACAACGGAGGTGTTTACTTCGTCACTGCTTTCAGCGGCCTCTTTGCCCCTTATTGGATAGACGACGCCAAAGGCACTTTGTGTAAGTCTTCCCAGGTCTCCCTCCGCGACATCGTTCCGAATAGACCTGTTAACTTGTCCGTTCCAGTCGGCATCACCCAACACACCAAGAAGGGCCATATCGCCCGTGCCACCTTAGAGGCTACTTGCCACCAAACCGCGGCTATCCTCGACGCCATGGCTTCCGACTCGGGTCGCGCACTGGAATCCCTTGCCGTCGACGGCGGTCTCTCCAATTCAGATTTGTGCATGCAGACCCAAGCCGACCTCAGCGGAATCCGTGTCAACCGCCCCGCCATGCGGGAGACCACCTCTCTCGGCGCAGCCATCGCCGCGGGGCTGGCTACGGGTGTCTGGGCTGGAATCGAGGACCTCCAGGGCGTGAATGCAGAAGGGCGTACAGTCTTTACGCCAAAGCTCGATGATGTAGAAAAGGTGGCTTTGAGGAGTAAGTGGGAGCAGGCGGTGGAGATGAGCAGAGGTTGGGTGAGGGATATCCCGACGACTAAGAGCTCATGAACGCGGGTGAAGTAAAAATATCCTCACTAAATATAGACGAGCCACCCAAGCGGCCATGTTCTCACAATCCAAATTCCATCATGGGACCTTCTCTCAGGCATTATAACCTTGGAATGGCCGTATCATTCCGTGCAGTGGCTAGTGAGATGCATCGCCGAGCGCTGACAGACATATCCCGTAAACGGCAGACGAAACCGTCAAGACGTGTTTGACATATTTTATTCACTATACTATTAAGCTTCATACACGTTTTTCAATGCCTCATTGTCATTGCACTTCTCACCTCCCCCTTTCAAGATGCATTGCCCGCCGGTCCCCCGTACCGCCAAACGATGTACTTTGCGCGCTCAATACAACACAACACAACACAACACAAGCACCTTCTTGAAGATGCTGGAACTAATAATTATATAAGAGGTTTTTTTGTAAGAATTTCCCCACCGGCAGGGTAGTTTTCAGGAAATGGAGGAGTGGTGAGTGTAGAGATTTCTTTTCTCTCTCCTTGCAAATTGCAAAAACAAATGTGTGCAAATGTCGACACACGGTATTATGTTAGCCAGACATGTGGTTGTGACAGAATCACATAATGATGGCAGGGACGTCCACGTTGGCCTTGATGGATTTGTGCGGCAGAACACTGCCACCGTTAACGTAGATCTCATCGCCGATAGTGACGTCGTCACCAAGAACGGTCACATTCTCCAGGCGCGCCCAGCGGCCAACAGTGCTGTTCCAGCCAACAATGGTCGACTTAACCCAAGCGTGGTCCTTGACCTTGGAAGCACGTAGGAGGACACATCGCTGCAGGCGAACACCGTCACCGACAACGACGTCTGGTCCAATTGTGACATTAGGGCCTATCCTGCAGTTCTTACCGATCTTGGCTGTTGGGTGGATCATGACGTTACCACCATAGACATAAGGCTCGGTGGGAGGGGTAAGCTCCTTGCTGCCCTTCTTGGTGAGCGAGGAGAGGTACAGGCAGGTTCCACTAAGGAAGTCCTTGGGCTGTCCAACATCCATCCAGAAACCGTCTAGGTCGAAAGAGTGCAGTTGGTTGTCGGAAACCATCGAGGGGAAAACCTCCTTCTCGATCGAGGTGGGACGAAGCTCGATGCGGTTCAGGATGGAGGTGTTGAAGATGTACATGCCGGCATTGATGCGATTGCCGACGAACTCGACGGGCTTCTCGACGAAACGATCGATGCGGGAGGGGTGGTTGGGCTTGTGGACGACGACACCGTACTTGGACGGCTCCTCCACCTTGGTGACGACAATGGTACCTTCATCGCCATGGCTCTTGTGGAAGGCCAGGAGGTCCTTGAAGGGATAGTCGCAGATGACGTCGGAGTTCAGGACGAAGAAGGGGGAGTCGTCCTTGGCAAGGATGCTCTCAGCCAGCTTGAGGGGACCACCGGTGTCGAGGGGCTCCGACTCGACAGAGAACTCAATGTTGATGTTGTATTTCTCCTCGTACTATTGGGCACACACGCATCAGTGTCAGGGTGCAATTTCGAGAGGTGTGACGGGGTTTGTAGTTGCAGCGAATCGCGGGCCGCATTGTGGTGAGGGGTCGGTGCTGGGACTGACCTCTGCGAGGAACTTCTCCATAATCTCGGGGCGGTAGTTGACGGCGAGAACTATGTCGGTGACGCCAGCGGCAACGAGGGCTTCGATCTGGTGCACAATCATGGGTTTGTTGCCAAACTCGACGAGCGGCTTAGGGAGAGTCAGGGTCTGTCGCAATGCCAGTCAGTCAAAGGATTCCCCCCCAAGCTATCCATCCACAACAGGAGGCCACAGCTCCTTTGCTGCTTCGCACGTACGAGAGGGCGAAGGCGGGTGCCAAAGCCGCCGACCAGAATGAGTCCTACATGGGAGAAACGTTAGCTTGACCAGGAATGCGACGGGTGGTCGCGATGCAGCGCGTCATGCGTACCCTTCATGATGATTGCTACAGAGTCACAAGATCGCAGGTAGTAGTGTATGTAATAAAGGGGTAGTAAAACGAGTAGTGGTAGTGAGCGTAAGAAGAACGAGCGACAATGCAATCTCGGCAAACAGAGAAGTCAAGTCGGCCGTGAAGAAAGAAGCAGATGCCCGGGTCGTGCAGAGGATGAAGAGGCGAGAATAGGGGAGAAGGATGAGGAGTTGGTGGTTTGACAAGATTTAGGTGGAGTTGGTCGAAGTTAATGGACACGAAGCCGATTTAGTCAGTTAGCAAGTCCCCTGTTGGCAGCCAGTGAACATGGATCCATGGATGCTACAAGTATTAGTACTCGTACTTCACCCTCCACAAAGCTGCCCGCAAACCGGTAACACCAACTGGAACACAGCGCTGGACAAGCGCAGCTTTAGGCGGTCCCTCCCCTGACACAAGGGCAGCGGAGGCCAGGGGCGAATGGTTCGGGCCAATCAGCGCCCTAGAAGCCACCAATGTGGCTCGACCACGGACGAACAGAAATTTCCCCAGGCGAAATTGTGAGGCGCAGCGGCGCAACCATTTGATGTTCTGCTCCGTCCTGTAGCCGGAATATTAGCTCACAGCATTAACAACGGGAGCACTAATTTGGTTCTCCATCGTGAATCTTTATTCCCAGAAGTACTAATATGCTGAAGATGCACAGAGTACGGAGTACCTGTGCAAGTAGGAGTACTGTACTCCGTACGCACAGCCAAATTCCAAGATTGCCTTGTCTTGCATACCAGTCTCTTCGAGGGAGAATGTCCGAGACCTTTTCCAGAAGAGCCAATACATTACTGAGTACAATCGGGAGAACTCGGCCATAACACGTCTTTCGGAATGCGAATGTCTGCCTCAGTAAATCAGAACTGCCTGTTTGTTTATGTAGGTTTCTCATGTTTCTCGTCACATGCAGGTACTCCTAGTACTTACTTTTACTGCCTGTACAAGTAATATCCGCAGACTACCTAGTAGGTGCGCTGATACATGTCGTCTTTGCCCCTTATTTCGCATCCCTGCAACGTTGTACTACAAGACATGCATCTGTACTGTACATTCGTGAAGAGTACCTATTGATCATAGACTCTTCGAACTGTACCCTCTACATCTCCGACTCCTGCTTTCTGATGAACCTTATCATGCACTTTTTTTTTAATCCTACCACCTTCTTCAATCTATACTCGTATTTCACCCACCTCCTCAAATTCAGCTACGGGCTTACGCCTAGACCTGACGGGCTACTACCCGATGTATTAATAGCATCTACGGGGCATCCATCAGCTCCAGGGATTTCAACAATCCTATTGTGGATCAAGTCCCAGTGTCCCACATTCGGTTAGAAGTACGGAGTAGGCCCTGTAATTAACGGGGGCTGCTTGATGAAATCGTCGGTGGTTGCCGACGACGTTTCAATTCTTACTCTTTTCCTGCTCTCATCAATTGGTTCTCATACTACTACCATGTATTACCAGGTAGTAGCACTTCAACGAAGTAGTTCAGCCGGTTACAAAACCTATCGCCTTTCACCTAACGCTCATCGCCCATAACACGTAACTAAGCTTATGCCGTGTGTTAAAGAAACCCGTTTGAGAAACAACTGCTGTGGAAACAACGGGATATTGCGAGTAAGCATATTCATTTGCCAAAGCTTGGCATGCAGATTGTGGTAATATCAGTCTTGTATACGGGTAAGGAAACCGCTCAGACGATACGAGTACATTTACCGAAACATCTGAAGCAATTATGTCTACTTCGTATTGGCAATGGAAACCTTCATTTATGTGACTGAACTTCAGAAGACGAAATGCGCCACATTTGTTGTCACCAATCGTGGTCAAGTCACATCCAACTTCACGCCACGGTAGCCAATGCAACAAGAGATTCAAGTGTCATAAGTCGTAATCATTATCATAAACTCTTGGAACGCTCTTTTATCATCATCATCTCATCATCGATCATCATCTTCCACAATCTCTCTCCCACCCATTCTTTCCATCCATCTGTCTTCGTATTCCCCCATCACTCCAAAATCTCATCTAATCATAAGACGTTGCATCCACCCTGCGTATTCTTTGCCTCTCGTCAAAGCAACCTGCGGGGTAAATTGGACACCATCCAGGAGAAAGAACAATAAGCCAGAGAACAAGGATCAGATAAAAGGAAAGAAGAAAAAAGACACCACTTGTTTGCTTGCTTGCTTCGCTCGCTGCCAATGCCAAGGTTGCCGCCCTCGTGAAAGAAACAGCCGCCCATTTTCGTGAGAAAACTGGAGGACGTGCCACGTGAGAAAAATTCACGAAGTCGAAGTTGTAAAATATCTAACCTCTGGGAAGAGGTGAAAGGAGAGATCAAGAAGGAAAGAATGAAATCATTGCCCGGCCCCTGTGAGACTTTGAGGCTTCCTTCCACGGATCGGATTGAAGAGCCATCTCAAGACTAGGAAAGCCAATCGGGGAAGAGTCGAGTTCACCAAAGCTGCCTTTGGAGAAATTCCAAGAAAGGCGGGTTCTTGCACGGGAATTCCATTTGCGTACATCATAGAAGCTAGTCCTGTGGAAACCCAACCATGAAGGCAGAGTCACCGAATGCTGGGATAAGATGAGCTCCGTGTATAATAGCAAGAAAAATTGAAGGAAAGGAAGATCCAAGTCGAAGAGACCAGGCAACAAGCCAAACTAGAGATAGTTGGGGTTGTCAAAAAAGGGGGAGGGGTAGGGAGGCGTGTCTAAAAAGTTCGTTTCGTGTCGTCATAAAGTCGTAAGGCATAATGGGGTATGCGTCGCTTTTTTTGTTGTTGCCCAATCTTTTTGTCTTTCGTCTTCTTCTCTCATCCGCTTTTCTCTTGTTCAGGAGACAGCCTTCGAAGGGAAGGGTCAAGGTTGGGCGCGGTGATGGTGTGGGTTATCTCCTTTTTTGGATTGCTGTGAAGCCTTTCAACCACGTTTATATGTGCGCGCGTGCCATGGCTGCCTCCTGAATTTCGGGCTAAACCGAGTGGGAAATAAGTCAAAAAATTTGAAGAGGGCATCCAATACCCTCAGTCTCCAGGGATGCATAGTCATCGGCGTCCCTACAATGTGTTGGTCCGTTTACTCAAACGAAGCAGTAGAGCTGCTACTAGAGTGATTGCCAGATCGTCGGCCATGGCGTTCACGCTCACGTTCACGCTCACTTCCGTCGCGGGACGACGTGTGGCGACGACTCCGGCGAGTTTCAGAGCTGGCTGGGAGGCCTTGAACAATTCCGTTGCGGGCAAGCATGCCACCGTTGACCGAGAAGTTCCGGCAAACCATAAAGGCACGCATGGCAGCATTCTCCTGCGCTAGGAGATCAGACTCGTAGGCCAGATCCGTCTGGTACTCACGTCCGTTGACCAGGACGAGGCAAGTAAACCCGTTGGGGTCCCGGTAACACTCGTACGAGGGGTCTGTCCATCCTCGACGTCGGCAGAGGCCTATAAGGTTGCAGCCAATGGTTAGCTCATAGATCTCCCCTCAAAGCACACAATTCGACACATGACAACGGCGATGGGAGTTTGTAGGGGATGGCTTGCAGGAAGCACGTCGACGACGCACAACCCGCAACCCGCGCTGCATTGGCACCCAATCCAATCGGTTTCCTGCTGGACCTGGGTTCTTGCATTGGGGCCGGAAGAGTGAGGCGGAACAGGAACAGGCGGTGCCGGGCATACACGCAGGGCATACACGCAGGGCATACACGCAGGGCCGCAGAGTGAACAGTTCGTGTGGAAGAGACGGATGGATAGAGGCCCTCTGGGTGTTCTCCCCCCGCCCATTGTGGACGTGTAGAAGCCTGGTCGTCCCACCAGATCTCGCAGTCCACCCCCATAGCGTTCATGATTGACAGGGTTGGAGGGATCCATTGGGCTGAAATAAAGATGCATGGCGTTCAATTGACCGACTTACTCTCCAAGTACTGCATATAGAAGCCGCCCATGATGGTAGTGGTTGCCAATCGATCAACAGGAAAAAAGTTTCAAAGATGAGAATAATTCCGGTGTAGAAAAAAAAAGTGGGAACGAATTGAGCGACCGTTGCCGTAAGCGTATGTATGAGTGTCCGGGTGAGTACGGAAGTCAGGATGTAAGATTTGCGTGTGTGTGAGTGTAGGTGTGAGTGCGTGTGTGTGGTGGCAATAAATGCTTGGAAGAGAGGCAATGGGCTTAAACGGCAACAGAGGCGAGAGAGATCCGAAAGGGTCGAGCAACTAGCTGCACCTGAGCCCAATGGAGAATTGAGGGGAGAAGGGGGGATTAAGAAGTAGAAGAAGTCGTCGAGCTTGGTGGAGGAAGAAGTACTCGTAAAAAAGAGGAGGATCGAAAGTCGGGCCAGGCTGGAGAGAGGTGGAGTAAGAGACGAGGCCAACTGCGCAGACCAAGATTACTTTGGCGAGGGCAGTGTGGGAAAAAAAAAAGCGTGTGAGATGTGCGAGTGTGTGTGTGCACACTCCGTACGCGGATGTATGTATGTTGTCTTAGTCGGGGAGAAGAAGCGGAGGGGTCAATTGGAAGAGAGGATTTGTACGGAGTACGGAGTAGAAGCAGCAGTAGTGGGAAAAAAGGACCAAAAAAAAGAGGAGTTGATATGTAGGTAGGTCGGCCGATGTGTGTATGAACTCGAAGCAGGAGTAGGCATGTGTGTGTATGTACGAGCGAGGATGTATGAAGTAGTATGTATCCATCTATCTATCGTCTGTGTGTATGTGTATGTGTATGTGTGTATATGTGTATGTGTATGTGTGTGTATGTGTGTGTATGTGTGTATGTACGAGCATGTAGGAGGCCAGTTTCTAATACTTCGTTACGCATTCCAGGGCCATGTTGCAGGACGAGACAAGCCGGCCGACTGGGTTTATTGCAAAAGCGTTTGTTAGCGCGGGCCCAGGGGCGTGTCTGGAGCAAAGCGAAACGCGATGCGAGCAACGATGCGGCTCTCGAATGAGTGTGGTGACCCCATCTTTGATGTGTTGGCAGCTCTCATTGCCAGTTGATTTGCAAACCGCTAAGGACTAGGCCGCTCCACCGCAACGCATAATACAGTAGCAGCAGTATCAGTACGGAGGACTAGTATCGAGTCGTAATAGTAGGAGTCTTGCGTCTTCGCTGCTTCTTCTGCTGCTGGAGTATAGGGCCAATCTCCCCATTCTCGAATAAGTTTCGCGCCTGCCGGTAATACAGAACGGCCAAGCAGAGGCTACGGGGTACGAAGTAGAACGAGTATCTATGCATCGACGCATAGTACATGCTTCGTACATAAGGTACGGAGTACGGAGGGGAGCGGTTGAAAGACCGGCGGCGGACCAGCAAGAGTCGGCCGTATGTATCATTACATGCCATGCCATGCTCTGCTCTTCTCCGCTTTGTCATGCGTTTTTGCCTATTTAGTTAGACTTTGCAGAGTCAACGGCATACATTTCTATTGTGGTTGTTATTGTGGTTCCTCATCCTCGGTCGACCGTTTGGCCGCAGAAAGGGTCGCTTCTGAAGTAGCCGCCCATTGCCAGTCTTGGCGGAGCAGAGACGCGTCCATGTCTTGTTCTGTGTGTATGTACGGAGTACAGAGTACAGAGTACTGGCGCTTCGAACAGGCCCAGCGGCAGACGGAGCTCGTGGTAGCAGAAAGAGTCCGTCATAATTAACAAAGGGCAGCGAGGAGGTGGCGAAAAGGGAACCAGCGGTGTCCTCAGCATCCGGAAAAATACCAACCACACATCACGAGTAGGCATCTCGACACTTCTAAGGAGCGAAGCCAGAGAGAGCCAGCGAGAGCCACAGCGTAATCGTTCGATGCGATGTGCCTGGTTGGCTGCCACCCAGAGCATCCCTCCGAGAGAGATCTCAGAGCTTAGGCGGCCACTAATGCACAGCAGTGTCCACAGGTATCGCCGTGTACCTGGACAGGGACTGGCGAGCAGACATGGGCTGGCCATGAGGTGCAGCAGCACTAGCTGTCATGCCTGCAATTGGAAAGTAAATAATAATAATGTGTAAATCGTGCGCATTCCAAGGACGGATTCAGGAGTCCAAGTTACGAAGCGCTTCGTCTGCCCCTCCTCCAGGTGCCATGCTTTGGCTGCCCAGGATTTGTGTTTGGCCCGTTGGATTGGCTCGCCCCAACCTTACATACTTAGCCGGGAGCCGGGATTGGTAGTAGTAGGAGTAGTATTGCCGTTGGCCCATCAAGTCAAAAACGAAAAGCTTGTGCGATACAGAGTACGAAGTACCTAGTAGTAGGAGTAGGAGTAGTAGGAGTAGGAGTAGTACTCCGTAAGCTGGTCCTTATTCCCAAGTGGCTGGGACCGAGAGCGATTCGCCCACAGCCTATCTGCTCCATATCGATCGCTGGGAAACCCGCCCAGTTGACGAGAAAGAGGGGGGGAGGGCCGCCGGTGAAGCTAAACTTGGGCACTAGCGGCAATGCTGGGCGACTTCACGAGGAAGCGAATTTAAATCGAGAGTGTGCTCGGTGCATTATCCAGAATTATCCATCCCAATCGCAGGACCTAGGAGAGGAGGGACGGGCGAAAGACCACCAGCGGCCGGCGACGGCGTCGGGGGAGGCGGGGGGGTTCAGAACGGCGGCGTCAGTCCGTTCTCCCACGAGCGTCGGTGAAGACCGCGAAACCACGACCGAAGCTGCATCTGCATACATACCTAGCAGTAGTGCTAGCCATTATCCATCTGGACGTGGACCAGGGAGGGCCCAGTGGGCACAGGCCTAAAGAGACTAATCTCCAGATTTGCAGTAGCAGTGCTGGTTAGCAGCAGTCGTCGACCAGTGAGTGGCTTCGTGGATCGAACTTCGAAAGTCGGACAGGAACCCCTGTCCTGCGGGACTTGACGATACCTCACCTCCCTATGCACTCCGTACACATCTGTGCATGCTTCCGCGAAAACACGCACGCTGTGTGTGTGTATGTGTGCATCGCAGTCGTAGGATCGAAGCACATACTACGGAGTAGGGTTCCAGACTCGATGGGGAGCGAGCAGTTGTGAACGTTTACGGTGAAACCAGGCTGGCTGATTGGACGAAAGTCAGGAGAGGGGGCCCAAGGCAACCAGGCAAAGGCAGACGCCTGACCCTCAGGCCCTCTCCAAGCAGTGAGGAGAAGGGGGCTTGCAAAGCCGCATGCAGTGATGAGCTGGCAGTGCCGCCGCTTGATATTAAGCAAACACACGGGGCGAACGGTTCGTCAAGGTAACCCAGGCGTAATGCAGCAGCAGTGGTACGGAGTACTCTGTGGTACTCTCTGTGCTAGGAGGGTGTTGTGTGTCCTGGGCGTCGCGCGGGGTACGGAGCAATACATGCTTTGTACATGATGGCGAGATACAGGTAACAGGTAATAATCCATTGCTGCCAGGACGAAGTTTTTTTTGGCCTCAACACGCACACAATTGAGCATATCTCAACTTCGTAATACCGAGAGAAGGCTCGTTTCCTCAACACTTTTGCCTACGACTGCACACCTATAGGGTTCCACTAGTCCCCGCGCTGACGTTACGCCAGTCCTCGCCCGCAACAAAGGCCAAAAGAAAAGAAAGAAAAAAAAGAGGTCTCGCTGTCCCATGTCCCTCACTCATCACAGGCTTCGTCGTGTGTCATCCACATCCACGACGAATGACTGCTACCGAATCGGAAGCTGGCATTGGTCCCAGCGGCCTGGTGCGGCGGCCATGGTGAGATGGGGGCCAGATCACACAAGCTTGAAATCTCAACGAAAGCTTGTCTCCGGGGCATCAACGGAGCTGAAGCAGGGCGTATCGCCCATATATGTCTCATGTTGCCGCCGCCGGCGCATACGAGTGTATAGTTCGAACCAAAAAAAATTGTTCGACTCACTCCAGCTCTTTTTTCACGTCCGCACGTTCGAACTAGTAGCTCGTAGTGAGAGTTCAACCCAGCTGAAGTGAATCGCCCAGAAATCGGTTCAAGACTAGATAGATACTCCGTACTTCGTACTCGTTTCGTCGAATTTGCCTTTTTCGGAGCCAGGGTCGTTGGTTGGTTGGCTCGTTTTGTGCGTGCCGATGAGGAGTGGTGGGGGGAGGCCAGACAGAACCAGCCAGATATATTGCTCGTAGTCACTATGGAATATGATGCATGTGCGTCTCTGTGTGTGTGATGATGGTGTGTAATTACTGCCACCAAATCCCTGGCTTGTTAGAGACATGGCAGCTTGTACAGCCCTTGTACGAGCGTGTACCGACTGTCATAGTGATAAAATCTCGCCTACGTCAAAACGTCATGCCAAAAGAGTCAAAACGGCGTGGCGTCTAGCCCTCCGAGAGGACACGCTCCCTTGAATAAGTTAATTAATTAATCAATTTTCTGGAATGGCCATGCGTGCTGCAGCCTTGTGCGAATTGTACATAAAAAATTCTCGCATACTAACTGCTTCGTACTTCGTACTCCCGACAGCGAATGGGAGGATCGCACACACAGTAGTACCGTAGGTCACGTCACGTATTATCGTGTCATTTCGTCTCATCTCATATTATCATCTCTCCAAGTCTTCTCACCACGCCGGCCGATATCATGACCGTTCCACATATACTACTCCACAGCCCCAGGCATCTAGTTATGTATGTACGTTACATACAAAGCACAGCAAAAAAAATATTACTTTGTACGAAGTACATACCTGCAAATATTGCTCAATCTGCTCCCATATAGTTAGGTAGCACCCATAATTCTCACCTGATATGGCCCGCGGTAAAGGGTCCCTGCAAAGCCGGGCCAAACTAACCAGCACACCACACAAACAAAGGGAACAAAGAAAAAGCCCGCTCGTGGCAGAGAAGATCCATTGTGGTCCGCAGCCCACACGCCATGCAGTTGCCCACTTCCCATTCCCGCTTCCCTCTGAGCCCGGTCCCTCGGTGGCGGAAGAACAAGAATAAGAGGTGGTAGTAGATAGTTGAGCGTACGTAATACTGAATATGCGGTTCTGGCTTCCGGTGCTTACATATATGTGCCTATTGCATGTGTAATAATAATCTTCAGTTAAAACCAGCAACTCGTCTTGATCTTGGCCGCACCCAACGCATCCGGATGCATCGGTGCCGTGTCTTGGGCAATGCTTCACTGGCTAAGAAAGGAAATGATGGACCGCATATCCACCTTCTCCTTCTCTCGCGCTGGATGTCAGAAAAGCTGTCATTCCGCTTCTTTGCCTGTGTAAATGTCTCAGTATCACTCGTCAAAGCATGTACAAGGGATATATGCACAGGGCGGCCGCATGAGATGCGGCCATGGCAACGATAACGGAGGGGGTGTGTGACTTGTGCTCCGGCCATAGAGGGAAGGAAAAAAACCTCTCCTCCGACATGAACAAAAAAAGACTTATCCACGTCGTGTGTGGCTATGTTTAAAGGTACAGTAATGTTGCAAACTAGTTGTTTAGGTCTTGGCCAATCCATCATCCAAGAACCGTAGTCATCTCCTCATCTAAATGATTTAAGTTTTGCACGAAGTACAGTGACGTGAGTATGACTCGGGACAGATGGCTCCCTTGCGAATCCGTGTCGAAAGAATGCCATTCCATGTCTGTGGTTGCAGAGATATTGAGACATGCGTCAGCACGTTGGTTGGGGCATCTACGAAGTACTTACGTAGCCAAGAATATCGACCGGTTGCTGATGGGATCAAGGATCAACGACCCATGCTTGGCCCTGCGATGATGTGCAGGCCCTGCAAATGCGGTGTGGCGCAAGGTAATCCTCCCCTCCTTCATCTCAGACATGCTTCTCCAGACAGACAAAAAGAGGTGTGCAGACCCATCTCATCTCCATCTCCATCTCCATCTCCATCCATGTACATACATATACATACACACACCTCGTGGGATACATGACAGCAACTGGACAGCAGGTATCCACTGTCCAGACAAGAACAGTCTGGCCAGATAGAGTGGGGATGGGCGAAATGCAGGCCATCCAAACTGGAGATCCCCATCATCCCCGCGGGCAGTGTCCGTCAACTCGAGTAATAGGGCCGTACCACAACATCAACACACACAAAGACTGGTCCTTTGGGTCTGCATGTGAAACGAACACAGTTCCTTCCATTGGAAAGTGGACTAGTGGCATCTCTAGATGGCTTGGCCTAGCCGATCGAGCTGCTGGCCCTTGTGCTTTCTCTTGTCTTCTACCGTACCCTGCTGAATTGTCAATACGGAATAGATGGGATAAGTGGCGGTTTGGTCACTGCCTGGACATGCATGCTCGCCAGCCCGCTTTCAAGGACGCCCTATTGCTATGCCGTCCTAGGAACATCGGACACTATCACCCGTCTCCAGACGTATCCACTCACCAGTTTGACTTGTCTCACTCTTAATCGATCCCAGTGACTCAATGCCAGTCATTGTTGGGCTTGTCCTCGATATACACGTGATATCGTATGCGTCGTAAGCCTTCTCAGATCATTCATCCGTGTCAGATAGACCAGTAAATAGCACCATTTGATTCCTTTGCTAGGTACTCTCCTAGGCGTAATATCCATGGTATTCGGCTCTACAGTTGCCACGCTAAAAGCCCAGTTTCGACGTGAAATGTTTCTGAATCTCCTCCACCCTGTGCTGGGGAATCACGTAGACGGGATGGGTTGTTGCAACTCGGTCCTCCTCGTCAAATATTTGCTCTCCCTTCGTAAAAGGAGAGGCCTCCCAGCAGTCGCCTTCCAAAAGGGCTCCACCAGTCCGAGCAGCAGTCAAATGCCACTGGTGCTGCGCGGAACTCAG
The DNA here is from genome assembly GCA_025331125.1 of Mycogone perniciosa. NCBI lineage: Eukaryota > Fungi > Ascomycota > Sordariomycetes > Hypocreales > Hypocreaceae > Mycogone > Mycogone perniciosa. Next base: position 18,044 of record JAOALB010000188.1, read on the forward strand.
GCCCGAGAGGACGTAGCAGGTGTGGTACGCATCCGAGTATCTATTCATTCGTGAGTTGAGGCCTTGGCCCAAGCAACATGACGACATAGGCACTTACTTGCTCGGTTTATCTCTCAGCCCGCCCCGCCTCGACGAATCTTGACAGCAGCAGAGTATGTATCTAATCAACCCATTTCGGCTGAAGAGACTATTGTCTGTGTCTAGGCTTTCAAGCGGACGGCCCGCAGGGCTAGTCGTCGACCCCTCCGGCCCGCTCAAACTGGCCTCGATCAGGGGCCAACATCCCCCGACCCAGTGGCTGTAGCAACCGTCAACAAGCTTGTTTGTGCGGCCAGAAAAGCCACCCTCGGGTGCATATTGGCGAGATGAGAGCCAAGAGATAAGTCGCGGAACGTCCAAATATCTACCAGGGTTGGGAAGGGTCAGCATGTAACGCTTTCATGTCACAACCTCAATGGACGGCATCGTGGGGTCGAAAAACGTACTGTCTTATGCTTCGGTGTGGGGTATCAAGAATCGATAGACATCCCAGCGCGCAGAACGCGTATGCACCATGTGCCTCGACTCCAGGTTTTGCAGAGACACCTCCCTCGTATGTCTGGCCTAATTGCGAGGGGGTGGCGATTAGATGACACAGTCAGATACATGACAACAGGAGGACCTACAATAGCGTACCCAATCTGCCAGGCCACTGAAGAGGCCAGCGTGGCCAGCAGTGCATGCAGGAGAGTCTGGTGACAAGTCAGGGGGCAAGTTAAGCAGCGAAATCACGACGGCCGCACAGTAGGCCCCCCTGATAAGAAAGCAACGGTCAGCCATGGGTGGTATCACAGCATTGACGACCGGCGTAGACATACCTCACGTCTTCCTCGCCCCCCAGCGCCATCTGAAACCCTCCATCTGCCTGCTTGAGAGAACACAGCCAGTTCCACATGCTCCTCCTATCGACGACATCGTACGCCTCTTCTCCACCCACCAGCGCCAGCGAGAGAACTGTGGCATATGTGGTGGCGAGATGCGAGGTCTGGCCGAAACCCCCTCCGAATCCACCTGTCGTGTTCTGCATGGGGCGTACTGTCTCAATAAGCTGGGTGCGATAAATCTCGACATCCTCACCGAGAAGTGATAAGGCATTAAGGCACCAGTAGAAGATCCATGGCCTACTTGGATCTGCGGCTGTGAAGCCACCGGGCAAGTTACCCAGCTGTTTCCGCAGGAAATTCGCATGTCGCTCCCTATCTAGGTGAGGGATTCCATAGGTATTGCGTTGTTTATGCTCCTGGCCCGTCAGGAAAGGCAGACACTCATCAACCGTTGCGTCCTGAATGCGGGATGAATCCGTATCCAGAGAATCACGGATCGCGGGACCCGACGTGAAAAAGCCGGGGATGGGAGCGGCAGTGCCCCCTTGTCGTGCTTCATGCACTGAGAGCGGGTCCATGGGGGATGGTTGTTGTTGAGTAGCTGCGGCCATGTTTCTTAGATGATGCCTGAAGATGACTCGAGGGCGGGTTCGGTTATTTGCTCGAGATTTCATTGCGCGACTGACGGGCTTCCCATCTTTTTTAACAGCACAGTCAACAATATGAGCCCTTCATCATCTCTCCTTGCTGGGACACTGAGTTACCACCAAGAAGACAATAGCAAACAAGTGCGCGTGCCAGTGGCCCAGACTCTCCAGAACAATGGAAACTGGAGGTTGTGGTGGAGGCATTGTGTTCGGAGATAGATCGGATACCAATTTGTGCCCAAGTAGGTATGTATGTACGGAGTACATAGCGCACCTCGCTTGAATGACCACGAGGATCTATTACAGAACAAAGGCTGCAAGACACGACTCATGCAAGGGTATAGGCATCTCGTCAAATATCAACATTATTTGTGCCGGATCTCACATGATGCATGCTGCTGACCTCCGAGTCATGTCGGACCGCTATAAGACGGCAATTCTGCCCCATCCGCGGGAGCACAAAAGTCGCTGCTGCGTCTTCGGCGTTGGAATAATGAGAGATGTACGAGTGACAGAATACTGATACACGGCAAATTCATCATTTCGGCACGACAAATGCTTCCAGATCTGTACAGCGAATACAGTACAAACACCGGGTTCGATGCGTCTCACGAACTCCCTCCGGCCCTCGATTCGAACTGGAGTCTATATGTTGCGAGAGACACATCACTAGGCCAGTCATCTTCGTTGAGGAGTTTGTTTGTGGATAATTTTGATCTTGTATAGGATCCCCGAATCCACTTCTGGTTTGCCCTTTGATGCTGCCGTCGCTTCATTTACGCCTTATTCGACCAGGCCCGCCTTATATGTCTGCATGGCGGTTTCGTCCCGAGTTATTCTTGTGTCCGGATTCTTTCGATACGGTCCTTATGACTCTTATCCTACGATAAAGTGTCCCTTGAAAACTCTGATCAACGGTATTATTCATACGATACAGAGCCACCTTGCCATCATACCATTACCTTCTGGGCCTGGGCGATAATAATGCACGCAAGTACGTCAGGTTTCGCCACAATAAGACCGTGGAAGATGTGAGCTATCATATCAACCACGAAACGATTAGGCTACTATGCTGCTTGTCAGGGGCGGAGCGGACATCGATATGAACTGTGGTGGATATGTCCATCCTAGAGGTTCCTGTTGTCGCTGCAGGAGTCCATGAATTGTCATGGCTATCACGCCTTCGCAGAGCCCGCTCTTGGTTGCATCTCAGGACAGATGCGAGTGTATTATCAACCCAGCAGCGGTGAGGATGCAGCAGGAAGCATACCGGGGTCTCCTCATGGTATGGATAGCCTCCGTCGCATGAATTCGAAGTGAATTCTGCATCGCTGAGTCTTCGTCGCTGTGTATCTTATGCTCCAGATGGACTAATTCTAGTCTGTACATAGAGCTCATTCATGGCGAGGCCTGCAAGGTAACGGGTCTGCTTGACCCAGTGAGATACTGATGGCTTGGCTGAGGTGGGCATTTTGTTTGAACATGCCAACATGCCCATAAATGATCCAAGAAAGGGTCAGACATGATACTCGAAAAGATGAAATCACGTAAGGATAGAACAACCAGGACGTCAGCTTTACAGGCAAACTGAACCCTTTTACTAACATATTATAAATAACCTGTCCCAAAGACGCTATCACAAATCCCACAAATATCAAGTATTCATAATTAGGAAAAGAATTTTCCCGTTGGTCCCGAGATGCAGGGTAAGCATAGGGCCCAAAGCCACTTTACGCGTTTAGCGGTTATCGCCAACTAACGCGTTCTAAGATAAGATCGTTTGGGCTCTACGGATTTTTACGTGGGGGGCTTTGGGTCCTACTCGTACTGCATTTTTTGGACTTACGATACGTCGCATTTGCTGTTTCATTGTTGGGTGTTCATGCTGTCTTGAACATCCGGCATCCATCTACGGAGTACTGGACGCTTGGGATCTCCAACGTTCCCATTGCATTCCCAGTGATCCAACCAAAACGGCTTTTTCTCGTCTCGGGCAATCCTAGTGGTCGAATTTTTCTCTTAGCCGAGGCTGCCAAGGATCGAGCTGGCCAGCACGCAAGAGGAGGGGTTGGGCCGGGATATTGGTCCCTTCACCATTAGTATTATGTTGGTGGGCACGGGAAGGCCGTTTGGCACTGTGTCTGAGCCAGCCCGGCACTTATGTCTCAGCATTGAGGTTGGCGCGTGGTCGTGGCATCTGCGGTGGCTGGAAAGGTGAAAAAAAGGAGCATCATGGGACTTGTCGATGAAGTCCAGCACAGTACGAGGCCATCCGCAATACGGAGCAACGACGCCAATACGGGCAAAGCTAAGAACTTGACGCTCTGCAGCGAAATAGGCAGGTCGATGGATCATCCTGCGAAGCGTTGGGTAGCATTGCGGTTGTTGCGTTGAAGTCGAGCATGAAAATCAGGTCAGAAGAGCATGAGGCCCTTCCAGAGTGAATGTGAATACGAGGATGATAGCAAATTGCCCGTCATACGGGCCTCTTCCGAGCACTCCGTACGGATTACATGTGCTCAACTGTTGCACTTGGCTGCTGGCAGATCTCATCAGCCTCACAATCAGACTTAGTAAGGTGGCGGGGCTGTTGGTATCGTGATCCAGTCTGGCCGTGGGAGAAATGCAAGGGGGTGTGTATTATCACATGGATCCATGCTCCGAACTCCGTATCACGATAATCTGAACTGATTGGGGATCTACGGAATGCTAGTACATGTTACTAGTAGACCAGCTCGATGCAACTGTCGCCCCGAACCAGATATTGCAGGCCACGAGCACAACGGAATGATGGCATCCGGCGGCACATGCTGGGATACTACGATCAAACAGGTCAAAGTGTAGGTGAAGCAGAGGCTCAACCTAGTCTCGTTCTGGGTGCACATCATCCCAAGTTGCAAGCCTCATCATCGAGGCTGTCTGCACGTATGCGTATGTATGTCTTGAGTGAGAATCCTCCGGCCGGACTAAGCCCGAAGTCCAGTTTGACGAGGCTGGAAACGGTCGATATTAATATATATATACGGAGTAGATAGATATGAATTTGTTAGTCATGCCATCTGTACAGTGCGCAGGAAAAATGGCTTGGGATGATCATGACCTGAGCAACTGACTGCTGAATACACGTTGCACGTTAATATACAGCGGACCCGTGGCCGTCGTCGGCAATAATGATAAAAAGAGCCTTAGGTTGCTCGTTGGCGGCACGCCACAAATGACAGCGCATCGCTCGTTTGCCGCTTCGACATCAAGGCGCTGCATCGCGCGGCGGCAACGGACGAGTTATAGCTTGGCATGTGTCCGGGCATGTCGGCCGGAGGTGCTGCTAAAAGGCAAAAGGCACGAGGAGGATGCCCATCTTCTAAATTCAGGACTCTGCCCCGGATTGCGCTGCCTGGGCTGGTGTGGAGAGGCCTTGGGCAAGCAGCAAAGATGCCATGTCTGGCTGGACGTATCCACTCTTCTTTAGGGTCCGATAGTTTTAGGTAGGAGTCTGATAGACAGTGGGGGGGTTTTTGAAATCGTGTGACATGGACTTGGAGTTGTCGTATCGACGGGGTACGTATATATAGAATGAGGCGTTTATGTATTGGCAACGTCTACTCCGTAAGTACGTGGCAGTCCAGATTTGGAAGAAGCAAAATGGTGAGGAGAACTGAGAACTTGGAAGGCTGGAAGACAACAACGATTGCGGGTAAAGAGACGGGAGTCTCCGGTTCGCTGAACAGAGGTCGGAACAGCGATTCTGGGGGACTCGGGGACCTGATTGATCGATGAGCTGAGTAATATCGGGCTTCCCCTATGTGCGATTACCAGGGCATGCAGGAGTTCCTGCAAGCTCCTTGCTTGTCGACTCGACTTAGCGATGCGTTGTCTTTTCTCGATCTGCCTGTTCTGCTGGCGATCCTATGTACATACAGTGTTTGTGTGGTTTTGAAAAGGGCCAAGCCAGAAAAAGTGAGGCGCCGGCCCCCGCCCGCCACAGACGACTCGGAGAGCCGGTGCTGGCTGACACACTGTGCTGGCGGCCGGCGACACAGAGCCCCTCCGATTGGGCGGCTGGGGGGCGGTTTTTTTGCGCCGTGTGCCCTACAAGTTAGTACATATAGCGCCCCCTGTGGCTTTCATGTGGCCCGCGCTGGATCGCCGGCCGGCCTCTCCACAGACGTGCATCTGCGGCTTTCCATTGGCCGCACGTCCCGGTCCGGGGCTGGGCGACTGAAGCTCACCGCCTCTTCTGCCCCCTCACTGCGATACCCCCAAATCGTGCCAACCCGCCCACCGCCGTCACAGGTCGTCCATCCCGCCCATCGCATTGCCTCCCTATCCACTGACTGCTGAACTGTCCGTCTGGTTGCAGCAGCACAGCAGCAGCAGCAGCAGTAGAGTGCAGAGTGCAGAGCGCAGCGTGCTGGCCCTATAGAGACAAGAGACGCTGAAGCAGCACCCGCTAGCAGTGAGTGGCAGCGCATCATAGAGGGCGCCTCTAGCTGGCCTGCAGCAACCGTTCTTCTCTCTTCAGGTTCTCCTCCTCCCAACTCCTCTTCCTCCTCCCCCCCGCTGGACCTCCAACGCACGGAGAGCCCTCCCCAGCGAACTTCACGAAAGAGCGGTGTCATCCGCTCGTCTCATACAATACACCCATTGCTCGCATTCAGCACTCCGCTTGAATATCCTTTCTCTCCCCCAGAATGACCCTCGACTTCAATGTCAACGGCGGGGGCGATGCCTTACTGGACCTGACATTCGAACAGCAGCATCAGCGGGACCGCGCCGCCGCGTATTCTTATCCAACGGCAACTGCTCACTCCAGTCCAGGGGCATCCTCCTCCGGGATCATCTCGGCCACCGGATCTTGGCCTCTTCCTCTCGATATGAACGCGGGAAGCAATCCTCAGGGGACGGCCTCGAGCTCTCCCGAGGACCTCCAGGCCAACTCGCCCTTGTCCCACACGTTGAGTCCTCACAGTCAACATTCGCCTTTACAACAGTCTCCGTACCAGACGGCCGCGAATCCCCTGACCGACTGGGCTCTTCACCATCACCAGCAGGCCCAACAGCAGCAGCAGTTGACCGCACCCGATCTGTCACACTTCATCCAGGAGTCGACGCTGTTAAACTTCAATGCCTTCCCGGGCTACCAGCCAAGCCCCCTTGATTACCTGCCCCCAACCACGCAGGCTGCCTTGCAGGCCAACTTGCTAGAATCGACCTTCAATACGATGCCCCCTTTGGAAGATGCAACACACGCTATGCACTGGGGGAATGCGGGAATGGAGAATTGGCAGGAATTCCAAAACACTCTGCAGATAGATGGTTTGCCTACCGTTGGCAGCAATTCGCCTACGGGAACGTATCTTGAAGTCCTTTCATTACCATCCTCCATTGGTGATGGTTGGGCCATGGTAGACTTGGGTCATCACGGCCTGGACCAATTCCAGCAGCCTCAGAACACTGCCATTTTCAATCCCTCACAAACCCTGCACCTGAGAACAAATTCTGATTCTTCGGATGGTGCCGGCTCTATTGAATTTAGCAGCTTTGAGGAGATCCCGCCCTTCCCCTACTCGCCCTTCTCGCCAGAGTCAGACGGCCAGGTCGACAACCACCACACCCACCGAAATTGTTACGCTGGTGATGGCCATCATCACCACACTCACAGCGATATCAGCCCCGCTGCAGTGGCCGCTCCTGTTCCCATCAAGGCCGAGTCTTCCACCCGCCACAGCCCCGGCAGTGGAGTCGGATCGTCTTCGCCATCATCAAGCACCACTTCCCGCAGGAACTCGGGTCCTCGCAAGAGCCCAATTGCCAAGGCCCCCAAGCCTGTCACCCGGCGTATCTCCAATGGAAAGAAGGATGGCACTGTTGAGAAGAAGGTGGGTCGCAGAAAGGGACCGCTTTTGCCAGAGCAGCGAAAGCAAGCCAGCGAGATAAGAAAGCTGCGAGCTTGCCTGCGATGCAAATTCCTTAAGAAGACTTGCGATAAGGGAGAGCCTTGCGCCGGATGTCAGCCATCGCACGCTCGTCTCTGGCAAGTCCCCTGCACTCGAATTGACATCAAGGACATTGGCTACTTCATGAAGGACTGGAAGGCTGACTATGAGAGGCATATGGACCGTGGGGTTTCTGTCTACAACGTCAAGGGTTTCGCCCAGAAGGAGACGTTGATGTGGATCACCCACGGCTACGGTTTTGCACTGCCCGTCATGGTTCGGGAGGTCTATGTGGCCGATGACAGCTGCTTCTCCGTCGAGTGGGTTGAGTCGTACGTGAACAACCAGGAACCCATCGATTTTGAGGCCCGCACCGAAAAGTTGGATGTTGGTGCCGAGGGCATCCGCCTTGACGCCCTGTCTGAGTATCTCGACAAGCACATTGACGGCCCATTCGAAGATTTCATCAATGACCACTTTGAGGGCACTCCCTTCATTACTGAGATTCTTAAGACATCCCACCGCTATTATGTCAAGGAGAAGATGCCTGTCATTCGCAAGGCTCTCAAGCTGGTTCTTGCCTACAATCTGACCATGCACATTACCATGGTCCAGAACCCGGGCTCCGAGATGCCTCTGGACGGCCAGATCGACGACGAGGAGTCCAAGTTTTATGGTCACACTGTCGCCCCCGTCATGATCAACTTCCAAATCAAGTGCGCTCTCGCTGACATGTGGCGCGAGCTCCAGAAGGACATCCTAGAGGAGCTCTCTGCCCTGTACTCTGGTGTCTACAGTGGTGAGAAGATGAAGAATTGGCCAACCATCTTCCTCTTGGCCTCGATCCTTCTGGCCGTGTGGGAGGAGATGCAGTTTGACTGCCACTACCGCGTCCCAGACCCAGTGGCGGTGAACAAGTTTTGCAGCGACATGGAGACGACCCCTGTTGGAGTTATTGTGGGTCTGTTCCACGCCATCTCCCAGAAGCTCCCAGCCTTCACCGACTGGGATACTCGCCAGCATGGCCATTTACTTCATAACAATCTTGCCGTTTGTGACGCAATGACTGAAGTGCGACAGCATGTCCTCAAGCATGGTAAGTACCCTAGGACCTCACCGCTACCGAGCGGCTGCTAACTTGACCTACAGAGGCTTATCTGCGAACCCGGAAAGAAGCCAAATTTGACCGCTATGATTTCGACTCGTTGTCAAACAAGTTCTTGTCGAAGCTTGTCATCCGGGCCAACTAAAAGGACGGGCTTACCATGGCTCGTCTACGGCCTCGCCTTGTCTCATATATCGAATGCTGGTTCCGTTAGAGGAACCAGCCATACTGATCTCTTTTGTTTTTTTCCCTTTTTTCTAGGTTTCTCGGTCATCCAGCGACGGCGTTTTGACAAGATTTCCTCCGACAATCTTTGAGAACGACTCTAAAGCTCGCCATCTATTTCACCTTAGCGTTTCTATTCTCTTCAGTTGTTGGTCGCCGAGATGCAAACACGACGTTATTGCGGAATGTGTTATGAGCTTGATATGACTTTCTTCCACGAATGTATGACCTGAAGGAGAAGAAGCTCTTATTTCCTTTATTCTTTTTTTTCATTACAGAGGACAGTTTTCATGGGACACACGAACACACATTTTGATGCACATGAAGGAGAGGAGGAACTCTCGCATATGTTCGTTACGAGATCATGTTGCATGATGTGGCATTTGGGATCGACAGATGACGAGCATGGTTATGCAACATAGACGAACACGCATGGGATAGGGCATCTTTGGGCTATGGCGATGATCTGGCCGTGGGCGGAGTGTGCTGATTTGGTATGATGCCTTGACCAGTTGGGCAGTTGGAGCGTGATGGAAGCGGGTTGCTGCTTGAACATCGCCACGAATAAAGGTTTTGACTAGTGTTAATGAATGCATTTATGCTGTCTATATGTTCTTTTTTATGAAACACATCTCTCCACGTTATGAATAAGTGATTGGGTTCTTGTGAAGAATCAAGTGTTCATATCTAGATAATAGCAACTTAGTCTTATTATGCGAAGTACGAAGTGGTTAAGCCAGATTCCATCAACAAAATCCATGCCTAGGCGCTCGACGCCGCCATGTAAAGACACATGCTTGGTGGGATAATCTTGATGTCGAGTGTTGTGAGTGAAGGTAGGTAGATAGTTCTTGGCAAAAAAAACAAAACAAGAGAGGTTCTGTCAAGATGACTTCCATAAGAACACAGTATACTTGTTTGAGTCGAGGTGTTGCCGGATAGGATTGTCATCAGAGGACGAGCATCTTACACGTATCAGGAGTGCTCAATAGCTGGTTCAAGTTATTTGCACTTTTCGTGTTGCTGGCATAACCAAGAGAGTAGAACGTTGTTTCCTCTTTGACCACAAAACTGCCGAGGCGTGCAAGTGTCGAGTCCAGACCAGCTGACTCGGGCATTTGTTTGGACTTGGGGATATGTCGATTTTGAGCCCCTTATGTAGGCCGGCATATTTGACATTTCCTATACGTGATTGAAGCCAAATCTCTTGTCTTGCTGTTACCTTAGACCTCCCGATCTAGCAAAATGCCAGTATACTCTATATAAAACTCAATAACTCGCACTCGCTCATCTTTTCTCCACCATCTCTCTGTCCCATACTATCTTCACACAATATTCTCGATATTCTATCGTCTTGGCCATCCTGCATTCCTTCTTTTATTGAAGAGATTGTATATAGTCTATTTGGTCTAGATTACTTCTGCATGAGAGAATTCTAAGATCTCTTCAGACACGAGTTTAAGCTATGTGCTCTTGGTAATTGTCACGTGCCTGAGGCTCTTCATGCTGAGAGGGAGATGGAACTCACATGTGAGCCTTGGGCAGTTGGCAATAATGTTCAAGACCATATCTCGCTGTAATAACAACATACGTACGTAGGTGAAGAGCGACTGAGCCAATAAGTCAGTAATTGAATCGATTCGGTTTCCTTTTCTGTAACTTGACTATAAGCAAGTTCGCATCAACGTTGAAACATTCTTGGTGGGAGGAGAAACGACGCGTGCTCCTTTCTCCACTTTCCTTTATCATGTCATCAATCGTGATAGAATCCAACATTACCAGATTGGAAAGGGTAGGTCCTTAATTTTACGAGCTGTGGGTTGAGGCTTAGAAGAAGAAGAAGGAATAGCTGAAGAAAAGAAGAAGGATAGATGGTATTTGGTCCCTTCGATTGTGACAACCTTTCCCCCTCAATCACCATAAGGCACAAAAAAATCATTTGATACTAAGAGAATCAGCTACCCAGTGGAATGTCTTCTGCGGTGCTTGCATTCCTCTCCTTATCGTGATATCGTTATCAATGACGTCGTCACTCTGAGATACCGATGCTGGTCCGAACCCCCCTGCGTTCGGTCACCCCGCATTTTGGTTCCGCTGACACCGATTGACTCGTTGGCGCGGGTCATATCGGATTCGCATACCATTCCTGAGGGAATGCGGCGGTGGATGCATTCAGGTTCAGGGCCGTTATTGGTGATTGTTCCCTGTTCCTGAGATGATGCATTTTGTCAAAGCTTGCTCTTTGTTGGTTGAAGCTGAGCGTCTCAAAGGTGCCTGAGGGCTCACGAGACGCGGAGGAGGAGACGTCACTTGGCCCACATGATGCCAGTGTGCCAGGGGACGATCAGGCAGGCTGGCAGGCTATCAGCACTTGAATGACAGGCTGCATTTTGATAACAAACGAAGCCTAAAAGAATTTCCGCCTTAACTGCCTAGGCTATCAGTACCATTCTGTTTTACCTCTGCGGCGAGGTCGTCGCCACGCGGAAAAAGGGAATGATTGATCAGAACAAACAGCAAACATCGAGAGCCATGATGACACATCCAGCTCGGAGCACGTACTACGGACCCACCCCCGTTTCGATAGTCAACTGTGGGTACGTACTCTCCAGACCGAAAGCAGGTCCACAGTACCTTGTGTCTCACCGAGCTGATGCGTGCGGCCGTGGTACTGAAAACAAACAACTTGTCCCCTTATCAATGAGTCGGTGGTTCTGGAGCCTTCTGGGCGATTGCCACTGATTGGCCCATGAATCATTCCACCGCAACTGCAGCGCCACTCCAGCGTAATCAAGTCACTGCGCCTCCCCACTTGCCTGCAGCCCGCCCTTCCTGCCTGCCACTTGAATCAACCCAACGAATCAAGGCAGGCACCGCCCTTCTCGCTACTTAAACTCCTCTCGCCCTTTGCCAACCTTTCCCTCTCTTCCTCCTCTGACACATCACCTTCGCTCTCCTCCTTCGTTGAGAACAACATTGCATACATCTCCTTGATTTCCCCGACCATCTACACAGCGATAATCAGAACTGTCACCATGCAGATCTTTGTCAAGACCCGTAAGTTCTTCATTGGGTGTCCGGTCGTTAATCATCATCCAGTCGCTAACCTCACTTTCCCTGCAGTCACCGGCAAGACCATCACCCTCGAGGTGGAGTCATCGGATACCATCGACAATGTCAAGTCGAAGATTCAGGACAAGGAGGGCATTCCTCCGGATCAGCAGCGATTGATCTTCGCAGGAAAGCAACTTGAGGATGGCCGCACCCTTTCCGACTACAACATCCAGAAGGAGTCCACCCTCCACCTGGTTCTCCGACTTCGTGGTGGCATGCAGATCTGTAAGTTGGATGTCCCTGCCAGCTCGAGAAATACTCCGTGCTAATACGCTTCCTCAGTCGTCAAGACCCTCACCGGCAAGACTATCACCCTCGAGGTGGAGTCATCTGATACCATCGACAACGTCAAGTCGAAGATCCAGGACAAGGAAGGCATCCCTCCGGATCAGCAGCGCCTCATCTTTGCCGGAAAGCAACTCGAGGATGGCCGTACCTTGTCGGATTACAACATCCAGAAGGAGTCTACTCTTCATCTCGTCCTCCGCCTTCGTGGTGGCATGCAAATCTTCGTCAAGACACTCACTGGAAAGACAATCACCCTCGAGGTGGAGTCATCTGACACAATCGACAATGTGAAGTCAAAGATCCAGGACAAGGAGGGCATTCCTCCGGATCAGCAGCGATTGATCTTCGCAGGAAAGCAACTTGAGGACGGTCGAACACTTTCAGACTACAACATCCAAAAGGAGAGCACCCTGCATCTTGTCCTTCGTCTCCGCGGTGGTATGCAGATCTTTGTCAAGACTCTGACTGGCAAGACTATCACTTTGGAGGTTGAGTCAAGCGACACCATTGACAACGTCAAGTCAAAGATTCAGGACAAGGAGGGCATTCCTCCTGACCAGCAGCGTCTCATCTTCGCTGGTAAGCAGCTGGAAGACGGTCGCACTTTGAGCGACTACAACATCCAGAAGGAGAGCACATTGCACCTTGTCCTTCGTCTTCGTGGCGGCCAGTAAAGGCTCCTTTCGTTGTACATGATGACGTTCACACGACTGGCTTGATGGCGTTTGTGGTTACAGCATATTACTTTGGGAATCGACCTGGGAATGGTCTACAATGATATCTTCTCATTAGCACAGTCTTAGGCGCTAAAGCGCCCAGCAATACAAGCTCCCGCAGATCTGAGCGGCTTTCACTTGTAACATTTATCCTATTCGAAGTGAAATTGAAAACGTGTTCTCTCCAACATTCAAGTGGTAAGAGTATGGATGGATGCCTCGCCACTGTGGCGCATGTCTTTCTAGTAGTAGTACTGACGTCGGTGGGGTAGAGCACCACAACCTCGTAGCATCCATTCCGTTGACTTAAATTGCTTCTATCCTTTCCAACACAATGCGCCACTCCAACCTCCCAGCTAGTCTGAGATGGCCATGAATATCTGTCGTGTCTGGAGTTGCCATTGTCAAATTCAGCCATTTCTGCCACCCTGACAATTGCCCTCACTCTTGAAATCTTTGGCAGTCTTCGAGCCTTTGAGAGGTTGCCTATCATCAAACGACCTTACCACCAAACAGGTCGATAGCCTAATGACTAGGCCATGACTTCTTACTTCTTCCACGTCAAGTTTGAGCTGTACCCAACACCAAACCCGGCAGCCAAAAGCGAAGAGTTGACGGTAGCCGACAGCACCAATATTTGGCTGCCTCCGAGAGAAACAAGCATCTTTGACGATTTTCCTGCGCACTCTCGACCTGACCCCCCGCTCTCGTACGATATCTCTGTAACGAACAGACGTGGACAGATATCGCGCAGGCCTACGACGACGTCGGGTTGGCAAAATAGCACTATTACTGCGACCCCAGATTCGGGCGTCATAGACTGCGGGGCGCCGCGTGTGCCGACGAGGGAGAGCGGGCAGAGGATCGAAATTGTATCAGAGCGGCAGTGGCTAGAGAGGACGAACAGTTCTCCTCCTCCACCGCCGGGCGCTGCTATACGACCGCAAACGGCGGTTCAGGACTGGCGCTTTGGACGGGTGACTATCGAGACGGTCGATCCCATTATGTACGAGACGACTATGGCCGGCGAGGCCAGCAAAGCAACGGGGCCATCAGCAGCACCCACATTGGGACCATCTTTTAGCGGTGCGGGGACAGCGACCAAAGCAGAGTGCGTCCCGTTGGAGACAAAGAATACAGAGGTTGGATGGGGTATCGTGCATTTCTACAGGGAAGGGGAGGAGACGCCAGAGCTACATGCTACTCCGACTGGTGAGGAGGATGAATCCGAGACAAATACGGATGATTGTACTACACTGTGTATACCTGCTGTGCCGGCATACATGTCACCCGGAGACTTTTTGGGGTTTTTGGGCGAACGGTGGCGAAGCGATATCAGTCACTGTCGGATGGTCATGACCTCGCGCATGAACCGATACCTTGTCCTGCTCAAATTTCGAGATGGCGGACGCGCCAAGGAATGGAGAAGAGAATACGATGGGAGGGTCTTCAATTCCATGGAGGTGAGTGTATTCCCTGGTTTACTTCCTGTGGAAAATGCATATATGCTGACATCATGCTAGTCACAGGCCTGCCATGTCGTTTTTGTTAGGAGCATCACGTTTGAGACGCCTTCACTATCTAGCGGACACGATCATGCCATGGCCTCAACTTCAACAGTAGTTTCCAATAGCCTCAAACCCTTCCCACCTCCGACGCCAAACCTCGTGGAGCTGCCAACCTGCCCGGTCTGCCTAGAGAGAATGGACGAGACAAACGGCCTCATGACAATACCATGCTCGCATGTCTTTCACTGCACCTGTTTGCAAAACTGGAAGGGAGCCGGTTGCCCGGTCTGCCGATTTACCAATCCCTCGGAGCTAAACGATCCCTCGAACCCGTACAGCCTGCCATTTGGAGGATCAGCCTCAAATCTTTGCACCGTATGCGACTGCGCAGACGACCTCTGGATCTGTTTGATATGCGGTTACTTGGGATGTGGACGATACAAGGGAGGACATGCCAAAGATCACTGGAAGGAAACAGCGCATTGCTTCGCCTTGGAGCTTGAGACGCAGCATGTCTGGGATTATGCGGGTGATATGTGGGTTCATCGGCTCATCCGGGATAAAGGTGATGGCAAAGTTGTGGAACTTCCCGGAAGAAGCAATCACGACGTACAGAATGAAGAGGAGGATGTTGTACCGCGTGCAAAATTAGACAGCATCGGCCTGGAGTACACGCACCTCATCACCAGTCAGCTTGAGTCGCAGCGGGCGTATTACGAGGAAATGCTGAGCAAAGCCGTGGACAAGGCGTCAAAAGCGTCGGCGACGGCCGAAAATGCGGCAGGTCAGATGTCGGCCGCCATGGATAAGCTGGCCGACCTGGACCGAAAATACACGGCACTAAGCCAAGACACGATCCCCCAGCTGGAGCGGGAGCTGGAGCGGGAGCGGAACAAGGCCAAGAAGGGCGAAAACCTGGCGCGTAGCCTCGGCCAGTCGTTGCAGGAGGAAAAACGGCTGAACGAAGGGCTTATGAAGCGCATCGAACACCTCGGCACGGACACCGAGGCATTGCGGAAGCAGTTGGGGGAACTCAGTGCAGAAAATGCAGAGCTGAAGGAGATGAATCGAGACCTGACCATGTTTATCTCGGGCCAGGAGAAACTGAAGGAGCTGGAGAATGAAGGAAAGATTGGCGAGGGGGAGATTGAGGGAGGGACTGTAAGTGTGCCAGAGAAGAAGAATACTAGGCGGAAGGGGAAGAGATGAACGCCAGTGTACGAAGTACGAAGTAGTACTACGAAGCACTCCGTATTCTATGCAACTTTGAGCCACGCACGGTCCGTTATGGTATTGAGCACGAAGGCCCGAGTATGAAACAAGGGTGGTTCTGTTTCATGCTGATTGTGGCTGTCTTCATACTACGGAGTAGTACGAAGTAGTAGAGTAGTATTATGACTTCATGCAAGGGCAACGTTGGAAGGTGATTCCATGCTATTTTTAGCGGGAGCCGAGATAGTATTGTCTGGTGAGAACTTTTTTTGCCAAGGTCCTAGGTATCATAAAAATGGAATCTCGCAGATTGAAGCTCGGCACAGAATTACGATCTAAACAAGCCGTAATGCAATTTGTAGATGTCGGTGATGAGTGCTCTGTAGTGGCAATTAACTCTATTGATCGCCTTTTAGTACATGCCACTAAATCTAAATGCCTTAGCACATAGTTACGAAGCCCTGCTGTTCTTGTTTTATCATGGATCGGGAAATCGACTACTACTACTCGTACGAAGTAATAGAGAAGATATAATATGAATTACTTCCAAATCCGCCAAGGGTTCCATGGGTAATAATATCTGCAGTAAAATTTCGTCTTCCCTTTCTCGTTTGTCGGAGTGGGCCTCAAGCACATGTCAATTTCCATCGAACCCATGATAGTGGTGCTCCGTACGGAGTACTACTGCTACTAATGATCAAGGGAGCCTACTTAACCCGAACCCTCCATAGCACCGCGGCGCTGATAGTGGACCTTCAGCCGTTCGTCCGCTAGAAATCGATTGATTGATTGCTTCTGGGGCCAGGGAGGGTACATACATGAGCACGAAAATTGCCGTGTAAATAATAGAGCTAACCAACAACCAGCGGCTTGATAAAGTTGGGGTCGATTAGCGCACATTCTGTCGCCAACGTGAGCCCCTCCTTCTTTTGTCAACATCATCATCCAGACACCTTCTTGCGTCAAACACCACAGAAAACAACTCGATCTCTCCTAGATCATCGCTGCCAGCTTAACTACTATCGAGCCTGCTTTAGTGGCCACAGCCGAAAGAAAAATTCAGCAGCCATGGCCTCGCACGGCGGCAGAGAGAAGGCGGCTGCTTCGGGCTCAGAGCCCCAGGACGAAGCTGCCGCCGGGCCTGCGCCGCCGCAAAAGGAGCTTTACCCCATGGTCAACTGGAAATACGACCTTTTCCTCTACATCATGGGCAATTTGGTGAACCTGTTCTTCAGAGAAGTCGTGCCGCGCGGATCGTGGAGGGTACCGCAGTCAGGGCCTGTGCTCTTTGTCGCGGCGCCACATGCGAATCAGGTGAGCTGATGCGTCCCCCTCTGTCTGATATCCGGCAATAATTTGTGCGCAACGCTGCTGACACGCTGGCCCAATTGGGCCCTACGTCTTTATAGTTCGTTGATGCCATCCTTTTGCAGAGGACCCTGAGGTTGGATGCAAACCGTCGAGTGTCGCTGCTCATCGCCCAGAAGTCTGTCCATGGCTTCATCGGCTGGGGATCCCGTCAGGTCGGCTCCGTGCCTGTCGGACGAGCGCAAGATACTGCCAAAGCCGGGACGGGCACTATCTACCTCCCCGACCCAGTCAATGACCCGACACTGATTCGAGGTGTGGGCACAAAGTTCGGCGAGGGCGAGGGAGAACTCCAGGGCATGTTGTTCTTGCCGCCGGGTAAGAAAACAGCAGCTGCGAGCGTCAACATTGACAAGATCCTCGGCCCGGAAGAGATTCGAATCAAGAGGCCGTTCAAGGGCAAGCTGGCGTTGCAGCAGCTTACTGGACGGGATGACATTGATGAGGAAGGCCGTTTCACCAACAAGAACATCAAGGGCCCGGCGCCGGGATTCAAGGGCACCAAGTTTAAGCTTGCCCCCCATACGGACCAAACCAAAGTCTATGAGGCCGTCTTTGCGCGACTGAGGAATGGCGGCTGCGTGGGTATCTTCCCGGAGGGCGGTAGTCACGATCGCACAGATCTGCTCCCCATCAAGGCCGGCGTCGCCATCATGGCCCTTGGCGCCCTGGCTGAGGACCCCAACTGCGGACTCAAGATTGTGCCCGTGGGCATGAACTACTTCCATCCTCACAAGTTCCGCTCACGTGCCGTCATTGAGTTCGGAGCGCCCTTTGAGATCCCACCAGAAGTGGTAAAAATGTACCAGAACAATCAGCGCAGAGAGGCTATTGGGCAGGTCATCGATACGGTTTATCAGGCTCTAAGCTCTGTCACGGTCTCTGCGCCGGACTACGATACGTTGATGATGATTCAGGCTGCGCGACGACTGTACAATCCCACAGGCAAGAAGCTACCGCTACCTGTTGTCGTTGAGCTCAACCGCCGCTTGGCTCTGGGCTACGAACGCTACAAGGATGATGAACGGATATCATCTCTATTCAACAGCGTCAAGGAATACAATTCACAGCTGCGGTACCTGAATTTGAAGGATCATCAGGTGCAATATGCAACCATGTCCATCTTCAAGGTAATTGTCTTCTTCATTTACCGATCTATCAAGCTGTTGATTCTCTTCATCTTCACGGTTCCTGGACTACTTCTCTTCTCCCCCGTCTTTGTTGCTACAAGGATCATCAGTCGGCAAAAGGCCAAGACGGCGCTGGCGGGCTCGACTGTCAAGATCCGCGGCCGCGACGTCATGGCTACGTGGAAGATCCTGGTGGCCTGTGGTTTGGCTCCGACGCTGTACCACTTCTACTGTATCCTCATAGTTGCCAAAGCGTGGCATAACCGTTTGTGGGGTTACTTGCCCGAATCGGTACCGTTGTGGCTGGTGTATCTGGCCATTTGGCCGGCCATGCTTGGTAGCACAATTGCGGCCCTGCGGTTCGGAGAGGTTGGAATGGACATTTTCAAGTCGCTGAGGCCACTGATACTATGCTTGGTGCCATCATCAACTTTCAACATTCACAAGTTAAAGCTACGGCGGGCAGAGCTCAGCTCGCAGGTGACGGAGCTCATCAACACACTCGGGCCAGAGATGTTCCCTGACTTTGACAAGACGCGGCTGGTCCCCGAGCTGTCGCATCTCGAAGCAGGGTCACAGGTGTCACCGCCGCAATCCCGTATGCGCCGCGACAGCGATCAGTCGAGCATTGGCGTGGACCCAGAGACCCCGCCTCCGCTATCACGCCGCAGCACGACGCAATCCAGTCGTGCGTTGCCGCGAAACGACTCTTTCAGCAACATTGGGAAAATTGGCTTCTTCTCGACGCGGCCACCGTCACGGTCTAGGAGTCGTTCGAGCAGTGCTGGAGGTGGCTTGGGGTCTAGTGCATTCCCGATCAGTGCGTTTACGACGCTGGATTCGGCCGAGGGTTTCAATGAGGCGAGTCGCAAGATTAGGGAGGCGATGAAGGATAGGCGGAAGAAGTCGGAGAAGGTTAAGCCGGAGAGTGGCCCAGATGATGAGGAGAGTGATAATAGTGAGGAGGAGGAGTATGACGAGGCGAGGAAGAAGAACATATAACGCTGGGTAGGCTGGCCATGATGAAGAGGAGGATTTCTTTACTGGGCTAGGATGGGGCTGGTGAGGGTAATGGATATGAATTACGAATAAGCATTATGTATTTGGGGGGATTGTTCGTGCTGATAATGAATGTTCATGTTTCGCAAGTTAAAAAGCTGGGCTCATGACGACCATGCTTAATGTAAGAACTATTGGTTGTTAAGTAGCTCGGAGAAGTCCGTTGATGCAGCTGTTTTGTATTACAAACACAACAGTAAGCAAAGTGGGAACTATTGGCATCGAAATGCCGCGGTTTTGGGGCTAATACACGTAATACTAATCGGAGGTTGTGTGGGAGAAGAGGATCTGATAACTCCTAGTACTAGCATGCTTACTTGTGGTAGTGGTATACATATCCAGCAGCTTATGCGGAGGGTGAGAATGCTCGGAGATAAGCGACAATACTCGGCATTTTGTTGGTTCCAAGTGTTGGGATTGGAGCGGTGATTTTTAGGGTCTCTTTTAGGGAAAGAATTCAAGGCGGTGATGGTAATACGAGTAGTATAAAGACGAATGTGACTAACTTTTTTTTCCTTTTCTCATTCTTACTCCTGCTTTGATGGGCTATTATTGCCAACTTTTTGATTCCGCGACATACTCGTATTATCTGTCTTGTTGATGACAACCCTCAGCATCATAGATACGGATCACTTTGTGCAAAGCGGGGGGGGGGGGGGGGGGGGGGGGGGGGGGGGGGGGGGGGGGGGGGGGGGGGGGGGGGGGGGGGGGGGGGGGGGG
>JAOALB010000189.1:0-88056 GCA_025331125.1 Mycogone perniciosa
GAGCGGCTCGGCTAGATAACGGAGACTTCCGCGCCACCGGCAACGCTGTTTTCCATGATATTTTGGCTGCCATGCTTATCGGTGAGTGAGAGTGGGTCACTCAAATGCAGCGGGCGGTAAGGACGAGAAAGCAGGAACACTGTGCGATATGCTTATGGCAGGCGGTGAATAAGAGTGGGGTTGCTCAAATGCAGTAGGCGGTAAGAGCCAGGGAGCAGCGGAGTATACTGTGCAGGTACGCTTATGGCAGGCGGTCACCAGACGAAATTTCCGTACGTTGTCACAGCAACAGTTCCTATCAGGCGGCTCTTTGTCCATGCTGCGAACTGAGTACTAACTATTCCCTTGGTCTAAGCCGCCTCAGACGCAAGGTCCCTGTCATCTTTGGGTACTCTAATATCGCGACGAAGAAAACGAAACAAGTAAGCAAAGCATCACGGACAGTCACCAAGAGTTTTTGACGATAATTGTTTCAGGATAAGCCAGAGAGTGATATGCTGCCGTGCTCGTTGATAAGTGCAGTTTCATCGCCTAATAGACTGTCCAAGCATCTGCTCATCCATCATATTCATTACCCAGTAGTGCCATCAATGGACTGCTTCGAGAGAAACAGGCCCATTCCCCAAGTTGTAAGCAAGCATTCCACCTCGTTGATATCATCCTCATCACCCTTGTCCTCCGGCTATCCCCACTATTCCGCATCGTATCTTGAAGCGCCTCAAATCCCCCATCTAAACTGTAAACACTGCCATACCGCCCTCTTAAACGCACTAGAGCACTGCATTAGGAAATGGCCATTTGTCATGGCTGGCACTGACAGTATGCCTGTATATCTGAAGTGGAGAGTTAATCTCTCCTGGCCTTCTCTTATCACCTAGCAATGTTATGCAGGGTGGCAAATGGCGCTGTGTGTTATGCTTTTCGCACATGGTGGCCCTGACCTTGCGGCGCTTGCATTCCGGAATACTGTTAGATGCACGGGAGTGGCTATTGCAGCATAATGAGGTGATTGTATTGTTCGTCGTGCTTGGTTGACTGTCCTGTTCTTCTGATCAGGAAGCTTCTCCCCCTTCAGCCCCTTTTACTCATGTGAGTCATCTGTGTAATGTACACCCCGTTTCGGCATACGCCCCATATTGCATAAAGCAGTATCCAACAAATACCTTCATCATTATCATCCACCTCCCCCCACCCCTCTCCCTTTTTCACAATGGTCACCCTGAATGGAAGCTGATGAATGTGCTTTATGCTGCCCTCAGCAGCATCGCTAGGCTTGACGGCCGAAGGTCGTTAATACACCTAAAGGCACCTTTGCGAGTATCTAAACAGTCTGAGACAGGGGTCATATTGTCGTTTGTACGGTCCTTTTTGACTAGTTGTGCAATTCATCGCCTTACTTGAGCCACTACTTCCAGTTCATTTTCCGCCATTGTTGCTGGACTGCTGACGCTGTCCGATTAAGCTTCGAGGCAATCCATGATTCTGACTTATCCTCCATCTTCCATGCTCTTAACCGGCGTTTTTCTAGTGGGGTCCATGGACGTCGCTGGCCTGACATATTCCCGCTTCTGTCTCTGATGCTTAGGGAATCATCATTTTCATCAATGTTAGAGATCGTATGGTCATCAGTTTGACTGAATTGCTGATCCATACAACTTGGAGAGTTGATGTTTGAAGCCTCTTTGCAACCGCCCTGAGGAGTTGTAGGTCGTCTGCGCAGATTATAACGCCCTTTCAAGATGTTGTGTTCAGGTTGGGTGTGACATGTATTGTCCTCGGACGGTGGACTTTGCAACAAGTACAGGGCTTCGAGGAGGGCTGAACGAAAAATTGAGCATGACCCGCATTGACTGGCTTGGACCGTTGGAGGATTAATGGGGCCGCCATTTTGATCCATCGCTGAATGGATACGTTTGGGACAGTGGGCATGTGCATCCACGGCCAAGCTAATTTCGCCACAAGTGCCGTTGCTGCCGTCACGGTTGTGGCGGGTTGACGATAGGTGATGACGAGAATCATCGTAAGCCACATCCACATTGTCAGCTGGTGTTGAGGCAACATTGCGGGTGCCTGGCTGGTGCAGCAAGGCGCCACATCCAGCAGTGGAAGATAATCTCGGTCGTTTCACTTCCGCTTGATTATTGACGTCGTCGTCATCCTGGCCATCACTCAGTAGTCGCTTCGTCTGCTCGGAAATAATTGCAAAGCCTTGACGTTGAAAACCCTTATCATCACCAGGACGGTCCTCTGGAGAGGGACTCCCAAGAATTGTGACGGCAGAAGCGGATGTGCTTGAAGCTGGCGGGGAAAGTGAGGCATCATGATGAACTCCACACAAGTCAATGCCGTGAGTTTGGTCTGGCGATTGCATGACGGTGGCAGCTCCAGACTCAATGAACCCTGTTTGCTCCGCAACGTCATCGGCAACCTGCTGCCCTGTGGTAGAACCAAAAGTTGTTGTGGCAGGGGTTGGGTGAATTAGCATTGGAGACATTTTGTCAGCCTTTCTGTCCCTCATTTCTTCATCTATGATCTTGTCAGTCTCCCCTATCATACAAGTGTAGTAGGAAATAGCTACCTTGATTCTGGTCACCGTGTAGGATTGGTTCAACGGGCAAGGCAAACTGGTTGGCAGGAATGGATAAATCGCCCGCAAGGTCTTGGGCTACCTCGCCATCCGTATTGGAACCGGAGCACTGGTCCATGGAGTGAAAGAAGGATGGCATGCCATCTGGGTAATCAAGACTGAAGTCTTCCATAATATATTGAGAAGACAGGTTGTTACTGCAAGCTTCCAATGATGTGAGATCATGTTCATGCGTCTTTGGTGCAGGAGCCGTTTGTTTTGGCTTGAGCGGCCTTTGTGACTTAGGAATATATGTTTTGAATCTAAGGGGGGCAGCCATGGTGGATAAGGGCAGGAATATTGAGTATATTATAATCGAGTATGGAAAAGAAGAAATGGGAGATAGCTCTTCCTATTTATCCAAGAGTCGACCTCTCCTCTCGGAGTTGCCAGCGGGGCTGTGAACAGACGTCAACATTGCCAAGTCTCCTCTGAAAGTCCCCGGCCGAGAGGAGAAAGCTGCTCACCCCTCCGCTCTTCCGTCCTACACAGATACCTGTGATGATTTCTCTTTCATTTCATTGCGGCTACGACCACTTGCGCGTTCCGTTTGGTCTCAAATCTAGATCAAGACGTAGAACCCGGTCTCAGCGTGGCGGAGCTCGCAGCTACACGGCCAGGCCGAACCGGTGAAACGAGAGCTTCAGGCCGAGCAACTTAAGCGGGTCTGTTTGGAAACGCTGAGTTGCTCAGATCACCATTGGCCAACCCTTAGAACATGGATACACATTCATGCTGTTGGCCCAAAACCCCTGGACCGAGCACCTCACAGCGTCTTCGTAATAGACCAATACATGATGTCGCATGCGGTGGGTTTATCCATAGAAGGCCCGACTTGGCCATTCTCACACCGAGGGGTCTGTACTAGCATCACACCTCCTTTCCGCCAGGTCAACGGTCCGAAGAGGTATATCCGCTCAAGCTGACGAGCTGTGCTGGAAGGATTAAGATGGATAATCGCGTAGATAGTTGCTAGCCTGCAAACGACGGAGATCGGCATGGTGTTTTTTTGCCCCCTTCAACCCCTCGATATATATTCTTGTGTCTTAGGCGTGAGGTGCTGCGAAGTTGCCATGGCCAGCAGGATTCAGGAGTTGATGCGGCCCCCCCACGCTCCTTCCATTTTTTCGAGGCCAAGTCTATGTCTTGTGAACTAATGGGCGGAGGGCGGAGGGCGGAGCTGATGACCACGACCTCAGGGCCCAACGCCGGCTACTCCGGGCTCATGCTCTGTTCGGGCAGCACTTCACCTACCATCGCCCTGTCCTTGGTCATCTCATGATGCTAGATGAATGGCTTGAGCTAGAGGCTGTATAACGGTCAGGATGATGCTCCATTCTTTGCGTAATCGGAATCGTCTTCAGCGTGGCCATGCATTCGATATCGGGCAGGTTAAGGGTTGCGCCATTCATTGGTTGAATCAGCGCGGACTAAGATCCATGGGCCCAAGGAAAATAGCGCAAAGGGAGGTTTGTGTGTTTCCCCTGAGTCAACTAGGGAAATGGTGAGTTAGGTCTGGCCAATTGTTGGGCATGGGGACGTCAAGTCCGCATCAAGTGGTTGATTGCCTTCCAGGATGGACACTCAGAGTGTCCGTAAGCTAGAGTGCCGCTCCATTTGTGACAATGTTAATTTCCCACAACGGGCACTGCCTCGCCCTCATTCCCCTCTGTAAGTCAAATTCACACCACGGAGACCTGCTGAGAACTTGGTGGAGCATTAAGTCTTGTGACAAGAAGGCAGATACGACGTCAACGCCACTGCATGATGCCAGCGTCCGTGTCCATCCATTTTTTCCGTACAAGGACATTCCTTGTGATAAAATTTTGCCTTTCTGGGTAATTTTGAATAAGTCGTCGAGGGCCATCCACCCCATCAGCTGCGGTCTTTCCGCTTATGACAAGACGTGGATAAAGGTCGATGGGGGAGAGTTGGTCTCATGAGATCAAGTAAGTGTCCGGGACGTACACCAATTTCAGGGTACTGTCATGGTAAAGAGAACACAATTAAAGCGCTGGATCAAGTGCAGGTGTAATCATGTTTCTTGTCTGTTGTAAAAATCCATAATGAAGTTGCGAGACGTGTAGTTAGGTTAATCACATGGGAGCGGGAACAAAAGGGAGGAAACAATGACATGAGAGGTACATGGCAAGAGAGGGGAGGGCGGGTCTTTTTATGGCCGACACAAAAGCAGCGAGGGATGGAGAGGCCGAAAATTTCCCGATGAGGCAACTGCCAAATATAGTGGGCCAAGACCACAATTTCCGGATACAAACAAGCCGTCTAAACTTTTACCTTACCTATTTATTAAAGCTTTATTTAAAGTAAATAATTAAATAAAAAAGTAAAGTTAAATTTAACTTTTTTAAAATAAAGAAATCTCTTTAAAAGTTTTTTTATTTATAATAAGTGTATTAATAAAGTTAGCTATATTAGGGAATTAATAATAGCTTTTTGTAGCAGGATCTTTTATAATTAAAGAATAAAATAAAGAAAAGAAGAAAAGAAAAAGTAAATAAATTATCAAGAATTACTTTAAAAAAGCAGTAATTTATACATAATAAGGGAAATTACTTTATATACTAAACTATATATTTATACCTATAAAAAGATAAAAGGCAGTATTACATTTTTTTTCCTTTTCCTTTATTTATTAAAAACCTATTTTATATTAGTTTAAATATTGCCTTTAATTTAAATTCTATTCTGCAATTATTTCATTTTACTTAATCCTTTTTCCTTTTTACTATAATATTTTATTTAAAGAGAGACCTATACTTTTTTACTTTATTTTTTTAATTTATAGAAAATAAACTATAAACGTTTCTCTTTTATTATATTATATAAATATCTTTTAACTGTATTAGTAATTTCTTTAAGCTAAATAAATAAAACCTTATTAATAGTTTACTTATAAGTTTATATACTTATTAATGAATATAAATCTACTTTTAATTTAATTAATATATTAATAGTTACCTATCGCTGCTTATTAATAAATTAATTATTTTAAGTATTTTATACTAGAATAAACTCTTTTAAATATTCAATACTAAAAAGCCTATATTGTTTTTTTATAGTATTAATATATATAACTTTTTATATAACCTTTCCTATAAAAATTAAACAGTAAACTTTAACTTAAATATAATACTTTATATAATAGTAACAAGATTACTAGTAATAAAAGCTGCTTAAATAATGACTTTAATACTTTAAAATATATTTAAAGGTATAGCTGCTATTAATTAAATAATACTTTAAACTTTTAAAGTCTTTAATAAACTACAGTATCTTTAAAACCTTATAAAAAAGGAAAAGTCTTTATAGGGTTTATTTATTTTCTTTAATATTAATATATTTATATTTTCAATAAATATAAATACCTTTACTACTTTAACTTTAATACATATAGCTATTAAAATGTATTTTAAGTTATATATTAAATATTAATAATAAATATATTTACTATTATAAACTTTAAAGTAAAGGTAAAGGATATTTTATTTCTTTTAATTAAATACTATTTAATTAAATTTAATTAGAGTTAATAAATACCTTTAAAGATAATTTATAGAAAGAATATGGTAAGATTAATAAATAATATTTAATAGATTTTAAAGTATTAGTAAATAACTTTATAAAGGAAAACTATTTAATTCACTATAATAATAGTTTTTTTAATAGTTATTTATTCTTTTAGTAATATATAAATACATTAAAATATAATTTTTATAATTGATTTTTAAGACTTAACTTTTAACTTTAATTATATTTACGCCTAATATTATCTAATTTAACTAGCTATAGTAAAAAAAAAAGAAAATATTCTTTTTAACTTTATAGACTATATTACTAGTAAAGAAATGAAAGAATACTATTAACTTAACTGTTTAAATAATATTTATAATAAAGGTAATAGTACAATTAATAATTGAGAGTAAGTCTATATATTTCTCGGTAATACTATAATTTATAAAACCTTTATTAACTGTATTAATATTATTAAAAAGTTTAAAAAGTTTAAAAAAAGATTTAACCTTTTTTAAACAAAATAATAATTCTTTTACTAAATTAAAAGATAATTAAAATTAGAAAAAAAGAAAATGTTTTAAAGGTAATTAAAAAGCTTAATTAAAAGGCAATTAAAAAGAATAAAAAAAGCTTTATAAAACTAGGTAAAAGAGAATAAGCTATAATAATAGCTTTGATGTCAGTAATAGAGAAACTAATACTTTAATATCCTTAAATTTAGCAAATTGTAGCTTTAAGTATATACTGCAGTTTAACCCTATTAAAATTAGTATATATGTCTACTTAAAATAATATTTAAAAGTAAATTTATATATTTATTTAATTAATAAGGTAATTAATAAAATAAATCAATAATAGTTTAATTTATTTAAGAATATACATAAATTACTAAAATAAAATTATTTAACTATAGTAGTTTTAATATAAAGAGGATAGTTTAATATAAATTCAATATAAGGATATTAATAGTATATATAATAGTAATTCTATTTTTAGTTTTCCTTTCTTTATAATACATTGTTTTTATTATTTCATTATATTATTAATATTTATTTTAAGGAATTATTATATTAATATTAAAAGGATTAATAAAATAAATATTCTATTAAAGCTTACTCCTTTTATTTATAAATACTTATAGGGAAGGTTTTATTCAAGGTAATTAATACATTTAATATATTTATACTCCTTTTTATTAATCTATTTAAAGAAAGTTAATTATTTATTTAAATAACTATTAAATTAAAGATATATAAAGCTATAAAAATAAATAAATACATTTAATTTCATAATAATTAATTTATTTTCTCTTTTAATATATAACTTTACTTATAGTTCTATAGCTATTAAAGTATAAAAGATTTATTATTAATTGCTTTAATCTATAAATATTATAATTAAATAATTTACATTATCGTTTAGTCTTTATATTACCTAACGACAGCTTTATAGTTCTATTAAAAGCGTAGTTCCTGCGCTTTACTTAGGTTATGATTTGTATATATATATATATATTTAAAGTACCAATTCCCCTTTAAGAGATTCTATAAAAATATACTTTTAAAATATAAAGTTAAAAACTTATTGAGCTATTAAATATATATTAAAGTATTTAAATTTAAACTTTAATAAAAGTATTTATATAAAGGGTAATTACAATTTAATATAATAATGAAGTATTAAACGCTTGAAAAAGGTTAATTAAATATAAAGTCTATACTAGTATTAAAGTTAATATTATAAAAGGGGGCGCAGTTTATGAAAAGATTAAAAGCTTTAAAGCTTTTATAACATTATATAAACTAGAATATATATATAAAAGTAATTATAATTTTTAAAGATATAAAACTTTAAAGACTAGTAAATTACTACTGCTATATTTGACAATTAGTTTCTAGTTTATTACTTATTTATTAATATTTATTCCTCCTTTAAATAACTGCTTTTTAATCTCCTTTACTTTTCCTTAAAGGTATAGCCCCTTACCTATTTTATCTGCCTTAAAAAGGGTCTCTAAAACCTTTCCTATAAAGTATATATGAATTAAAAGAAAATATAAAGTTAATTTAAAAGTTTATTATTCCTTAAAAATATATAGTTACTTTGAATATTTATGTAAAAATATATAGGCCTTTCAAAACTATAAGTAACCCTTTTAGAAAATATACTTATAAAAACAATATAAATAATAACTAGTTTAATAATAAAGTGATACTATAAACTAAAACTAATTAAGAAGGATTTTACTTATATTAAACTTAATATTATAATTCCCTATATCCTTTAAATTAACTAATATACATATATATATTCACTATTATATATAAACCTTAAGTTTATATATATATATATATACTATTACTCTATAAATTAATATATATAGTTGAATAATTTCTTTATTTTATACTTTTTGTATTATAAAGTTGTTTAAATAAAGATCTAGTTAAAGGACTTTATAATTAATTATATATATATTTTATAATATTATAATTAAAAATAAATATAAAATTCGCTACCTATATATATAGTTTTATATTAAGCTTTAGGCTAAAATAAATCTTCTTTGTTATTCAAACTTTTATTTTAGTTTTTTCTTTTAAATAGAAACTTAAAAACAAAATAATTGAGTAAAGAAATATAAAGGAAAGGAAAGTATAATGAAGAAAAAGGAAAATAAAGGCAGGTATAAGTTCAAAAGGTGAAGAGAGTAGAGAAAGGTATAGGGCTATGGGGGCTTAAATCCCTTAGTTTAGGGGGAAGTGTTATAACCTTTGTTTTTTTGGGTCCTAGAGTAGGACCCAGCAGCCAGCCAACTAGCCTTTTTAACCCTGAACGCCGCTTCTGCAATTACAGCGGCGGTGCGTTCGGATCCTCCATACACTGATCAACTCGCATGATCTGCTTACCGGTAGCCTTGGCCAGCCTGATAAACTCGGGGAAGTAGTTGACTGTCGAGTTGTATGAAAAGTGCATGACGACCAGATTGCCCCCCTTTGCAACATCGGACTTAAAGGCGTCAACTTGTTTCTCCGGCGTGCTTGTCTGGGCCCACATCCAATCCTGGACATCGACACTCCAGTTGATGAGATAAGCCTTCTCCGACCCCGAGGCAACCACCCAGCGCTGACGCATACGCGCGCCTTCGACCCCGAAAGGTGGGCGGAAATATTTTGATTTCTCGCCAAAGATGTTGGTCATTACCCTGTAATTCTCGTTGTACTCCCAGTCGATGCTATTGGTCCTTGGGAGCCCCTCCATCCTTGGGTGCGTGTAGGAATGCAGCGCAATTTGGTGGCCCTCGCTCTTCAACTGTTTGTAGAAGCTGGCCATGCCTGTGGAGTTGTTTTCGAGCACTGCACCGACGGCGAAAAAGGTCACCTTGATGCCCGCATCGCGGACGATCTGCGCCAGCCTGGCGGCGTACTTTGGGTTGCCGTCGTCGATACCGAATGCAAATGAGTTGGGCCGCGTGCAGGCAAAGACGAGGGTACCCGAGGGCAACTTCCGGGGTATGCTCACGCCCGAGGGGAGAGAGGGGACAATCTCAACCTTGGTCAGGACCACGGCCTCAGTGCTGTAGACGCCCCTGATAGCGACGCTACTAACACGCTGCAGGTTGATATTGAAGTGCGAAATGGGTATGTAGATACCGTTACCCGTCACATACCGGCCGGCCTCGAGGCTGTCCCTTGTCTCGGGATATGGTGCCACACCTTCGTTGCACTGCGAATTGTGCTGCTGCAACGAGACGGAGAATTTAGTGTGGCCCGAGTAGGCGATGTGCAAGTACGACCCGCTGTATCTGCGCAAGTCTCGACAACCGCCGCTGATTTGTGTGGTGAAGGCGTAGTCAGGACCTGGGGCAACGAGAGTGACGCGGTTGGGGCCCCAGGTAAGGCTCATCTCATCGCCGCCATGCCAGAATCCAAGCGAGTTCTTGTTTGGGTTGCTAAAGGTATCGATCACAAACCCTGAGACTGTAGCGGCTGGTGCCTTGACGGTTTCTGTTGGTGCTGTTGGGCTGGTGGTCGTGGGCACTACCCAGCTACTCGGTCTACTCCCGCAGTAGAGTGCCAGTGGGCCCAAGGTGACCGGGTGGTTGGGCGCCGAGAGCACCGTCGATCTCAGCTTGGCCAGGTTGAGTCCACTGAACTTTGACCAGGGGAAGCTGTATAGTTTCTCGGTTCCGTCGAATGTCCAGCCCAGTTGGGTCGTTGTCTGGGATGACCACGCCGTCGCCGCGCCATCGCACGTCGTCTTGGAAGACAGCTCGATTTTGAACTTCGTTCCGGACGGAGCCTTGATCCGGAGCGATATACCACCATACTTTGTGGCATCTACACATCCGACCTGGGTGAAGAAGAGCGAAGAAGTGGATGTTGGCGTAAGTGTCAGGTGGTTGTTGTTGACGACCAACGATTGCATCGTCCCGTCATCACCAGTCGGCAGTAGGAGTGCGTTGTATTTTAGGAAGCTAAGGCGCGACTGCGACGCCCAGTCATCCACCAGGAGCGGCGAGCACGCCCGGGGGGGAGTGGCCTGGGTAGGCGTAGTGGCTAGGTCACATGATTAGTACCAGGCAAGTGAGGACCGAGTAAACACCACCGACTCGCACTCACTGGTAGAGGTTGTTGGCCTCTGGGCACAGACAAACAAGACCTTGTCCAATTGCCATTGCTGGGTAGACGAAAAGGACTTGATGATAATGGAGAGGGCTGCGTTGAGGTTCGCCCCGGCAAAGCTACTAAGTGGGATGCGGAGTGTCTGCCAGCCGCCGGTAAGGCTGGTGACCCGGAAAGACGTTTTCGTATTGGTCGTTGCCGAACAGCTCGAGGCCCACTTGAATTCGGCTGTAAAGGCCGCGCCCGACACGGGTGCCTTGATGTCAAGCTGTACGTGCGTGTACGAGTCGGTCTGCAGCGCCTGGCAGGGGAACGTCTCGTAATAGTAAGCTCCGCTCTTGGGGGTGAAGCTGAGGATCCCACCGGACGCGGAGATGCTGGCCATGCTGGCATCGTCTGAAGGTGGTTAACTGAAGTGCTGAAAGACTATCCCAAAAACAGGGTATTGGGGGTCCTACCTGACGTCCACGAACCGAGGTTGTTTCGGTTTGTTGAGAACGAGTTGGACAAGTCATCCACTAGGAGGTCGGAGGTGCACGCAGCAGCAGCAGCGATTGAGCCGTAGGCCGCCGCCAATAGGTACTGCGTCTTGAAGTTCACCATTTTCACCAGGCTCTGCTCTCAGCGTTCAACCTAACGAACTCGATATAGAGGAATAGGGGACCTCGGCAAAACGTTATCTAATCGATGAGACGATAGATGCAAAGCGCGGCGACTGGTGGAATACCTCTATCTTATATATGAGTGAGAGCAGAACAGACATTTGAAATAAAGGTGCACCAGGCTTTTAGCAATAAAAGCCTATATCCTACAGTTTAGCCCAAAAACCCTTAGGCAAAGAGTAATACGAAGTACAAGTAAAGTAAATGAACCTTACTATTAATATAGAAATAGCCTATATAATATATAAAAATGTTCCAAACTTTCAATTGTATTATACATTTAACTTTTATATTAATTAATAATCTAGTAAAATACAGATTAATATAAGTAATACCAACTAACTAAAACAAAACCTATATATAAAGTATGATTCAGCTATCCCTTTTATTAAGCTTAAATAAAAGCATTAATTTAGCTTGGTTGAATCTTTACTAATAGGGCGGGGGCTTGAGAGTAATTGCTATAATAGAATACTGCTACTTCGTACTTCGTACTGCAGTAATTAGTCCCCCAGCCCTATATAGACTTAGCGTTTATTAAACGTTTCCCCTATACTCCAGATAGCGTAGGTCGCTTGCGGGCTACTATACTAACTATATAGAGCTAGATTTAATGGTGTTTCGATGCACCTACTTTGAACAGCACTGCGCTATACAATAGACTATAGCTCTTTGAGGTTATATATTCTTCCATTAAAAGTCTGAGGGAGGCGATCCAAGGTTGTGTTGACTGGTTATGGTATTCCAACCCCCGCCCTATTTTGCGCGTCAATAACCAGCCTTATCAGCCTCATTCCAACATAGAGCCGACAGCCTCCAAGCTTATATGAATACACTTTGGCGCTAGCGGCACTTTCCCGGCTCTAGTAAACGATCGTCCTAGAATACGAGGCTTGGCGTCGCCAGGCCTTCCCATTCGCACGAGAAGCCTACAAAATAATATACTAGAGGCATAAGTGAGTGGATATTGACTGCATTGATACCACTTCTACCCCTCGATTCACCAATTTAATGACCGGAAGGACGCCCTGGTGTCCCTTAAACGCCTCTAGTCCAGAGCAGGCTGGCGATCATTCTACGTCCACCGTCCACGGCATCCACGTGTGGAAATGGATAGCCCA
Source organism: Mycogone perniciosa (assembly GCA_025331125.1). Lineage (NCBI taxonomy): Eukaryota > Fungi > Ascomycota > Sordariomycetes > Hypocreales > Hypocreaceae > Mycogone > Mycogone perniciosa. Next base: position 12,566 of record JAOALB010000189.1, read on the forward strand.
TGCATCCATTTCCATTGCATCACGTCTAGCATTACATAATTCATCTATCCAACATAAGTAGGATAGATATATCTACTCCGTACGGAGTATGGAAATTGAAGCAGGGGGGATTGCTTAATCATCAGCCAAGATGCGCCGACCTCGCTCCCAATTTGGTAATACCATATATGCAGACGAAGTAGTAATGACAGTTATATATCTTTGCATTAATAAGAATGGCAAACAAGGCAAGATGCAGCAACATAGCAACATATCTATTAACCATACTTCGTAAATACTGATTCATAGGCCTCTTCGCTTTTCTATGAAAGCCGTCATGATCAACAGAAGGAGGGCTTTGTACGACATAAATCCCTGCATACTTCCTGGCTCGTTCCGCTCTCCATAGTCAGGCATGCTGAAGCTACGTATATAAGCAATTCCAACATCGGCATCCTGTGGAGACGAGGCATCCGACCTATCTGTCTGCGAAGAGGTCGGCGGAGAGCTAAGGGGCGAGCTACTTTTGTTTGAGGAGAGCCCAGGTTGAACACGGTGCGAGGGGGAATGTCGGTAAGCCAACGGAAACTCGGGGCTCGCTGATGGGGGTGGCCTGTTCCTCTGTGGCGGCGGCGGCGTATGCATCGAGTCGTCTCTTTCGTCACCTTGTTCAGATTCGTTTACCAGGGGGTCCGAGATGTTGAAGTCGGATGACAATCCCGAATGAAGCCGTATTCGAGAGGTTGCTGAGCGCACCCCTCGCTGGGCCAGCAACCGAGAGGGTGCGTGTCACGACCTGACCCTCTTATGGCCGCATAAAGGGTCCAGCGCGGTACGTGCCCCGGAAGAACGACGGAACGACCTACCAATCAGGAAGGATTACTTGGATCACTATTAACTACAGATCACTTGGATCACGGAACGTAAGTTAAGGTAATCCAATATAACCGTTATCTATACATAATCTAAGTACATTCATTATATATTTCCTTTATATATAAAACTAGATAAGTTACGTTTATTAATGTAGTTATTTAAACAGTCGTTAATATATAATTATTTGCCTAAACTATTGATTCTATAGAATAATAACTATCCTGCTTAGTATTTATCTTTAACCTTTCTGTTAATATAAAGCTATAAAGCTCGGTTTAACTATTAAAAATTAAGCTGAATCGTTATATATTAATAACTCTTATTTAAAAGGCTGCTAAAAATCTTAAGCAATGCTATAAATATATCCGCTATAGTATCCTCTTTTAATACTTTACCATTTATTCTGCCTGTTTATTTAATATAAAATAATAATAAAGATAATTATATAAATAAAAGCGAAAATAAATATAATGTTAATAAAATAAAATAACTATATATTTATATAAAGGAAGCCTTTTAATATATAAAAGTTAACTATATAAAATAAAAGTAATGCTATTAATATTTAATTACTAAAGATGCTAAGCTTAATTAAATAATTCACTAATAATAAATAACTATTATAAATTTATGAAATTAAATACTTCCTATACCTGCTTTAAACTTTATATTAAACTATAAAGGGAATTAACCTTTTAGCGATTTAAAGGAATTACTTAAAATACAGGCCTTTAAACCCTTTACTAAAAGTATTATAATACTTTAATTATTTTTTATTTAATTATATAATTCTTTTACCTACTTTTTAACTAGCTTTAATATAAAGATGAAGAAAGTCCTTTTAGCTATTAAATAAATTAAAGGAAATAGTTTAAAGTAGTTTAAATTTATATAAAGGGATTTTTTTAATAATAAAGGTAAAGTTAATAAATAAATATAGCTTATATTCACTAGCTATAATAAATTTAAAAAGAAATTAAAAGATATTTTTAATAATATTAATAAAGAATATATTGTAGAAAATAAATTTATAAACTAAATTTAAAAAGGAAAATACTGTAATTATATTATATACTTGAAAGATTATACTTTTAAACTTAAATAAAAAAACTTTGCTTTTATTAAATACTTTTATAATAAATTTAAACTAAGAATTAAAAAGTAAGTTTATAAATTCTTTTATAATAAAGGCATTATTAAATTTATTAAATAATATATAAAGATAAATAATTTACTTTATAAAGTTTATTTAAATATAAAAGAAAATAATAGAAATTTAAATAAATTTATAAATATTAAAGATATATAAATTAAAGTAAAAACTAATAAAAATATCTTATTAACTTTAATAATAAAAGATTTAATTAAATAAATTCGAATACTATTTAAAAAGGAAAAGTAAAGGTTATTTATTATAATTATAATGAGGTAAAATATATTTTAAAAGACTTTAAAGCTTTATAAAAGCCAAAAGTTAATAAACTTTAAAAGCTTATATTTAAAGTTAAATAAAAAGGTTAATATAATTTTAAAAGCTATGAATTATATATTATTTAATTAGATTATATATTATAATAATAGCTAATTTATTTATAAATTTAATAAAGATAAAAGTAAATAATACTTAAAATAATTTAAAAGGATATTTATAATAAACTAAAAGGATATTAATTAAAATTTAAATCTTTCATTTTTAAAGATATATTTAAAAATAGTAATATAAATAAATATTTATTAAATTTGAATAATTTAATAAAAGAACAATTAAACTTTAATTATATAAATTTAAACAAAAATGATAGTATTTTAAATAAATAAAGAGTTACTATAATTAACTATTAATATTTTAATTAAGTTATTATAGGCAATAAAAGATAAACGAATAGCAGTAACTTTAATAATATAAATAAAAATAATCTTTTATAATATAAAACATTATTATATAATAGTATACTTTTAAAATTAAAAAATCTATTATTAATATATAATAACTTTAAAAATAACTTAAATAAATATTATATTTATTTAATGAAAAGAATAACTATAAATATATAATTAAATAAAATATACTTATATTTATATAGATAGCTTTATATATAAAATAAAGTTAATAATAAAATAGCTATTAAAGTAATTTTAACTGCTTTAACTATATAAACAAAACCTATATATATTTATAAATTAAAAGATTATACTATAAGTAACTTTATTTATAAAGAGTATTATATTAAATATTAAGTGACTTATGTTATATATAGCTATATAATATACTTTTATAAAAAGGTGAAGTATAATATAATATCAATTATAATCTTATTTTACTTTATAAAATAAATCCAAAATTATAATGGTTTTAAAGAATAGATTATAATTATATAGTATTAAAGGTTTACAGTTATTACTATTAAATTAAATACTTAAACTTTAAAGCAATATTATTAGCTATAAAGATTTAAAAAAAGAAATTTAAGAGATATTATATTTAATATTAAAAGAAATTGATAAAGTAATACTTTTATTATAATAAAAGGTTTAAATGCAATTAATAATATTATTGAAAGTATAATGGCTTAAAATATAATATATATAAGCAAAATAAATTAAAAGATTAATATATATAATAAGCTAATAATACTTTATATTTATTATTAAATTATATATATTACTAGAAAAATAACTATATTATTTATTAATAAAAGGAACTTTAAAAGTAATAAATAGAAAGATATATAGGGTATAAACTTACTTTAAAAGATAAAGAGATTAATCAAATTATTAAAGAGCTATATTAAAACTAGTTTTACTTTATCACTTATAAAAGAACTGCTTATAATAAAAAAAGTAATATTTGGTTTAAAAAACTTTAATTAACTGCAAGATTTATATAAAATAGAAAAGATTTAAAAGTAATTAATATTATATATAAAAAGGCTATAAAATAATAACTAATAAATTATATGTTTTAAATATTAAATAATAAAAATAATAATAAGGGCTTATTATATTTTAAATTAAAGATAATAGTTAAAGGATATTAGTTATATATATTAATAAATAGTAAAGTAAGAGGCAACGTTATTGCATTTATAACTATAAATTATTTATAGTTACTTTAAGAAATAAATTAAATTATATTAACTTTATTTAATATAAAGAAAGGCTTTATATATAATAATAAATAAGTTAAATAAAAGGTTGATTACATTAAATTTAAAATTGCTAAATATAAAGAAGTAGTTCTTTATAACATAAAAAATATTAATAAATATAATATTATTTTTAGTTATTTTTAGTTAGAATATAATAACTTTAATATTAATTAAAGAAATAGCTAGCTTTATTAGTATAATAATAAAGCTTTTCTAATAATTAAAGCTATTAAAAAGGATTTAATTATAAAGAAGAAATTTTAAAATATAAAACCTTTAAGTAAATTAATCAAAGGAATTAAAGAAGTTACTTTTAATTTAATTATAAAAATAGTTTACTTAAAAATAAGGTTTAAATAAAGTAATAAGAAAAATAAATAAATTTAAAGAATAATTGCCTTTTATAAGAAGTATTTTAATAATATTGATAAAATATTTAAAATAAAAAGCTTTACAATAATAGCGTTATTAAAGAAATTATAGAGTATCTTTAAAGAATATTAAAAGTATAATGAGCTATTTAAAGAATATTGAAATATTTATATAGTTATTTATTTAGAAACGTTTTTAATCTTTTTTAAATACATTTAAAAATATAAAGAATCTATTTATAAGAGATTATAAATACTATAGAATATTTAATTATTTATAAAACTAGAGAAATATAAATTTTATATATTATAGGTCACTTTTTTAAAGTATATTATTACCTTTGAAGAAATTTATATAAATCTATTTAAAGTATAAGCAGAAAAGACTAGCCTATATTTATAATAGTTAAAGGAATTTAAAGTTTTTTTAAAATTTACTAGTTATTATTAATAATTTATTAAAAACTATAAAAGTATTATATAAACCCTTTATAAATTTCTTAAATAAAATTAAAAGCTTTTATAAGTATTTAATATATAAAAGGCTGTTAATAGGTTTAAGCAGTTTATTTTAAAAGAATTTATATTTAGTATATTTAATTTATTTAAAATAATAGAAATTAAAATAAATACCTTAAACTTCACTGTAAAAGCTTAATGTAGCTAAAAGGATAAAAACAGTAAACTATATTTTATTACCTTTTACTTTAAAGTACTATATAATATAAAACTAAATCATTTAATATATAATAAAAGATTCTTTACTATTATGTTTATGCTTAAAGAATAATAATATTACCTATTAACAGGAATATATAAAGTTAAAGTATATATTAACTATAAAAGTATTCTATATTTTACAATAGTTTAATAACTTTTTACAAGGCAAATCTACTATATAAAATACTTTTTAAATTTAAATTATATTTCAATTTACTAAAAGACATTTAAAAATAAATAAATAAATATATTTAATAAATATATTAACAATAATTAACGAAAGATTAAATATATTAAGCAGATTTGAAAATAAACCTTTAAAGGATATTATTAATAAATAGCGCTTTAAGCTATATATAAACTATTTAATAATGACATTATACTTTAATGTATGAAAAGGTATTATATTACCTAAAATAATAATAGATCATTAAAGAATATAAGGTTTAATAATAAAAGAATTTAATAATAAAATAAAAAGATTTAAATTTTAAATAAGCTTTAGAAAAGTATACTTATAAAAGTTTATTAATATTTTATATATAAATATAAACGTCTTCATAAAATATATAAATAAATTTAAAGGTACTTTAAGCTTCAAAGGCTTAAAAAAGTTATATAAAATATTAGTTTTTACTATATAATTTATAAAATAGTAAAACCTTTAAAATATAAACTATATAGTAAACTATAACCTTTACTAGTATTAAAATAATTATAAAAGTTAATTTTATAAGATTTTATTATTAAACTATTACAATTTATTAAAATAAAATTAAAGGTTAAATACTTTTACTTCTTTTTATATAAAAAAGTAATAAATATAGAAATACTAATTTATATATTCCTATAATTTATTATTGTTAATTATATAATTTTAGCTAAAATTATTTTTAATTAAAGGTTAGCTTTAATATTTAAATTCTACTAAATATTTATAAATTAGTTAAATATAAATTATAAGCTTAATACTGCCTATTACTTATAAATTAATAGTTAAATAAAATATTTTAATTAAATTATTAAAGTGTATTTAAAAGGTTATATTAACTTTAATTAAAATAATCAAATAAAAAAGCTATGAATTATATATATATCCTATAATAGCAATATTTTACAATTAACTAGACTTAGCTGTATATATATTAACTATAGTTTTATATTAAATATATATAAAGCATTAAAAAAAGCCTGTATATTAATAAAGTATAAATTAATATTAAAGATATAAAGCAGTTATACAAAGAGATATAAGTATACCTTTACTTTATATAAAAAAGAATCAAAAGTTTTTCCTAATAAATATAAATTAAAGGGATTAATCTTTAAACAGGAGATATAGTTTACTTATATTATGATTCATAAAAGAAAAAAACTGTAAATATTAAAATAATATAATTAAATAATAAATTAAAATTTAAAAAACTTAAACGTTACGCAGTTAAATAAGTTATTTTAAAAGCCATTTATAAACTTATATTATTAAATAATATTTAAATTTACTTAATATTTCATATTTTATTATTTAAAGGGATATTATAAAATAAGTTAAAAAATAAATTAATTATAGAGTTAATAAAAGTCCTATTAGTTAAAGAAAAATATAAAGTTAAAGAAATTAAAGCTATAAAAAAAAAAAAAAAAGCTAGTATTTAATAAAGTAGAAAAACTATAAAGAAAAATATAACCTTCAGGGATTTAATAACTACTTTAAATACTCTTAAATAACCTTCTAATAATTCTATTAAAGTTTTAGCTTACTAATAATAAGTTAAGCAGCCTAAAAGCAGTCTAATTAATTATATTAACAGCCTTAAAAATATATATATTAATAGCAGCTTTTACTTTATAATATTTAGCCTTATCCAGCTTATCTATACTTTTTAACCTAAGATTTACTATCTTTACCCCTTTTATCATTAATGCCTTGCATTAAGTATAAAGGCGAGTGAATTGCGCTAAAGCTTTAAACGATTTATAATATAATTCTCTTAATTTAAGCTCTGCCTTTTATTTTTATACCTTTTATCGTTTATGCTTTAAAATAATCTAAGATATTAAAAGCATTAAAAAAGAAAGGAAAAAGTATAAAAGAAAATGAAAGATACTTATAAATATTTACTGGCACTTTAAAATTATTATAAAAGCGCCTTTATTAAATAAACTCCTAGTATTAAAATACCCTGTTTATTATTTTATAAATATAGCTATAAAAATAAAAAGATAAATAAAGTATAATTTCGAAACGTAGTTTTTTAATAAAAGACGTAAAGGCTAAATGCTAAAAGGACTTTAAAGAATAACCATTTGTAATACAATTTATATTATTAGTACTGTATATATAAAAGAAAAGAGAAAGAATATTATATTTATAAAGGGAGATAAAGTATTTATATAAAACAGGTAGGGTTTAAAGGATAGAACTACTAGGAGGGGGATATTGTATTATAAGCTAAGCTTTTTATAACTATATAAAGGGTCTAGGGCAGTATATACCTTTAAAGAATAATTGAATAACCTATTAATTAGGAAGGATTACTTAGATTACTGTTAACTATAAATAACTTGGATTACGGAATATAAGTTAAACTAAGTTAAGATAACTATAAGTTATAAATTATAGTAAAAAAGGTAAAAGCTATTAATTAATTATATTATTAATATAACCCTTTTTAATATAGTTAAAAAGTAAGTTTTATAAACTCTATTATATAAATATAATTTTAGACTTTTATAAAAGGTATAATGTAATTAAATATACTAATAGTAGTAATATTAAGTTATTTTTAATTTCTAAAAGTAAATATTTAATATTAAGGTTATTTAAGTTTTTTAAAGATTTACTTTAAGTGTAATATATAAGCTTTTATTACTAAAAGGCAAAAGTAATTATTATAAGTTATTTTATTATTTAAATTTCAAAGTATAAGTAAATTATATTTATATAATAACTATAATTTAATATTAAATAAAAGAAAGCCTTTTATTTATATTGAATAATATTATTATAAAATAGAACCTTAATTATTTAGTAAATATAAGGATATTTAATCATATCCTATTTAATAAAAGTAATTAATAATATTTATTTCTATAATTAATTTCTTAATTGCGTTTTGAAAGGTAATATAAAAGTAAATATATTATTATACCTATATCTTTAACTTAATTAATTATATTGTTTTACTTAAAAGTAATAATAATACTTTAAAGTAAAAGCTTTATTAAAAAGCTTTATAATATTATTAAATTAATTGGAAGTTTACCTTTATAAAATAAATAGTTTTAATAAATAATCAATAAAAATATAAAAAGTAGTAATTATGTATTTATTATTTTTAAATATAAATTATTAAAGCTTACTATTTAATTAAATTAATAGTTTAAAATAAAGCTTAATATAGTTAAAGGTTAATTAAACTTAATTTATATAATAGTAAATTAAAATAGTTTTATTTAAACTTAACATAAAGAAAACTAAGTTATTATTTAATTAAAGATTTGTTTTTATTATATTATTAATATATTTTTATTAAAATAAAAGAAATTCTTTAACTGTATTATTTATAAATTATATAATAGTAAAGTTAAGTTAAAATTAAACCTATAAGTAATATTAAAAGATTATAATAAATAGTAAATACCTTTTTAATAGACTTAAAAGTCTGTTTTTAAATACATATAACAAATATATAGTAAAGGTTTATTAAATATTATATTTAATTTAAAGATTTACTTCCTTTATTTTTATAATTATTTAATATTAATAGTTAAAGATTTAGAAATTAAAGAATTATTTAAATAAGTAAATATAGTTTTATTTACTTTATAATATTAAAAAGGTGTTATTAATTATAATAAATATTAGGGATAATTTTAGATAAAGCTTTAAGATTTATTAATAATAACTTTAAACTTAATATACATTTTTAATTTAATGTTTGTAATTAAATATTTTTAATTTAATTTAAAAGTAAATATTTTAACAATAAATAATATTTATTAAAAATAAAATCTTAATATTCTTTATATTTAATAGTTATTATATTCTATCCTTTTAAAGGTTTAAATTAAAACCTTTTAAGTATTTCAGTTTTATTTACCTTAACTTTAAACTACTTTCTTTTGATAAAATCAATATCTTAAACTTTATAACAAATATATTTTCTCTATAATATAAAAAGTATTCAATATTAAATTATACATTTATACAAAAATATTCATTTTAAATTATATTATTAAATATTATATATATAAATATAAGTAGCTTTAAATATACTTTATATTTACTAACAGTATATTAGGTTAGGTAGGCTAGGGACCTACTGTTTATTAGCGCTTACTAAGCGCTAGGGAGCTTTTATCTGCTTACATAGTAAATATAAGGTAATATATATATTGTATAAGCGATATATTAAACTATATAGACGCTTATAACGCATATATTCTACTTTTTCCTTTATATTAGCTATATATATATATAGTAAGCCTATTATAGTATATTCTTTATAGAATTAACCTTTATTCCTATTCTCTTTATACTTTATATAGCTATACTGCACTTTATTATAGTTATAAGTTTAGGTAGTAACTTTAATGAAATTATTAAAAACCTTTACTTAATATTATCTTTTCTTTTATACTTTTTTTATTTTCGCCTTTATATTATAAAACCTATTTTATATAATAAATGATATAAAAGATATACTTTTTATAAAGCTCAAATTATTAAAATAATAAATTAAGTAAATAATTATTTTTATAAACTATATAATTATTATTAAAGTATAGAAAAGGATTAATTTAAATGTCTTTAAAAAGCTAAGTAACTATTTCCCTGCTTCTTTAATGCTTACCTTTATATAGATAAAGGAAAAGGCAATAGCTGAATTTAAGGATAAAGCCGCTATTAATAAAATTATAGCCTATTATAATAGTCTACTTTAAAAGTATTAAAATATTATAAATGCAAATATAAAGAAAAGGAAGATTAAAACTGTAATATATAAATGGATTTAAAAGACTATTAACTATAACCTTTATAGTTTAGCTTTAACTGACTTAAAAGTAAAGCATTTACAGTTAACTGTTATAAAAGTAAATAACGATAATAATAATAATAAGGATAATATATAGATTTAGTTTTTTATTTACTAGATTGTTAAGAAGTTTAGATTATACCTTGTTTTATATAAGGAAATAATTAAAAAGAAGTGTATATATTTTATTAATAAATTCTATACAAAGTAGTATATAGAAGCGTAAAGCTAAAGGTATAGTATATAAGTTAATTATATGCCTATATATATACTATTTAATATAAGCTTTTTGAAATTATAAAAATATCTTTTAAAATAGTATTTTTAAAAGCTATTAATATTTACTATACTTTAAGCTTTACTATATACTATTTATATTATATAAATATATTAATTAAAAGCAGTAAATTAAAAGAGACTTTTGCGTTTAATTAATTAAGCTGTCTTCTTTTAAATACTATAAAGAATATAGTATTTAATGCTTAAAGATTATATATAATAATTAATAACTGCTTAAATAGTGTAACGCTAAACTATAACTTATACTTTAATATACCTGCTAGTAAAGACTATTTATATAATTTTAAAAAGTATATTTAAAGGGCATTAAAATATAGTAAGGTTTAAGCTATATTTGCTAGAAAGTTAAATCGGCTAATAAAGTATAAACTCTCTTTTAAGTAAATAAATGCAATTTATATATCCTTTAAAAAAAGAAGCTATTTTATATAAAAAGCTTTTATAAAAGGGTATAGATTTATCTTCATTAATTAAAAGAGGAAAAGGCCTATACCTTTAAGCAGCTTTTATTTCTTTAAATTTACTTTATAAAAGGGAAAAGAATCCTGCTATATATTTAATAAGTGTTTTAATATATATAAAAGCAGGGGATATACTTTATAGACTTCTATAAAGTATACTCTTTAATACTTATAGTGCTATTTACCTAGTAAATAGTAGGAATCTCTTTATTTTTAGCTTTTTTATTTTAAGTATAAAAGATAATTATATTAAAGCAGGTATAATTAAGTATTGAGGTTTTAAGAAAGGATATTACTTAATTAAAATACTTTTTATAAGTTATTAAAAAAGATTAAATACTTTATTAAACTTATAAATATTATTAAAGTAAAAAGATTTTATATTAATATTATATTAACTTTAAAGCTTTATAAAGTAAAGGTTTATCTTATAAAATATAATAATATACCTTATATTAATATAATTAATTTAAATACTGTTATAGCTATAATAGAGTATAGGTTTAACCTTTTATTTTTTTAATATAAAGCATTATCTTTTTATACAGCTTTTATATTTAAATGTTACAATATAAATAGCCTAATAACTCTTTTCCTACTTTTAAATGTATATAATAAAGTATATACAGTAATAAAGAGAAAAAGATTAATATATAACCATTTATTAATATACTTTAACTTAAAATACTTTTAATACCTGCGCTTTAAGTATTTTAGCTTTAAAGCGCTAAAGGCGCTAATAAAAAATATTAAAAATATAAGGATAAAAAGAATTAAGTATATGGACTATAAATATTGCGCTTTAATATATATATTATAGCTTATTTTATATAGATTATGTTGGGTTAGGTAGGCTAAGGACCTACCACTTATTAGCGCTTATCAGCGCTAGGGAGCTCTTATCTGCTTATATAGCAGATACCAGCTAACATACACATCGCGTAAGTGATGTGTCAGACTGTATAGGCGCTTACAACGCATACATTCTACGTTTTCCTTTGTATTAGCTATGTGTATATATAGCGAGGCCATTACGGTATATTCATTACTAGAATCAAGCTCTATTCCCATTTCTCTCTATACTCCATATAGCTGTACCGCGCTCCGCGACAGATTATTTAATCAATAAGTATTAAAACTTTTTTTTAAGGTTCATTAAGACCTTTAAGACTATCCATGAAAATTTAATAAAATAATTAACTTTTAATATTTAAAGATAAATATAGTATATAATTATATATATACTTTTTATTAAATAAAAATAAAAGATTATCTTTAATACTTCTTTTAACTTTAGAAATATAATTAAACTATAATATAATATTTTTATATACTATATTAAATAAATAATAAACAAGCTATAATAGTAATAAAAGGTTTAATATACTATTAGCTTCAAGTAGATAAAAAAGGAACAACCTGAAAGGTTTTGCGTTTTTATACTTATAAGCTAAATAATATATTAAAATATATAAGTTAGGAAATCATAATTAAATTAATTAAAGTATTTAATGATATTAGTCTTTTAAATAATTTATAGCTTAAAAGCGCTAAAGTAGCAGTATATTTTATTAATATAAGCCTATTATATACACTTAAAATAATATTATTAATTAATAAATTATAGTAATAATTCTATAATTTTACTTTTTTATTAATAAAAAAGCTCTTTATAGATTTACAGCTAAATTAAGATAAGATTTATACCTATAGCTGCTGCGCGTATATATTAAAGAAAGACTATTAAGCTAGCTAAAATAAAAGAGAATTTAAAACTAAGCCTAAAGGCTTAATTGGATAGTTTATCAAATATACTGTAAATAATATATATTATATTTAATTACTTTATTTAATAAAAGTAATTATTATAAAGAATATATAGCTTAATAAAAATACATTTTTTAATAGTAAAGAGGTAGTTATAAATACATTTACTATAGTTTAATTAAATAAGCTATTTAAAGAAGTTAAAAAAGCAGAATTAAAGTTTATACACTTTTTAATATATATTCCTATAGTAAAAAACACTTTCTTAAATAATAAAGAAATAAAGAATTTGCCTTTAAAGGTAAATAAGCTTTAAAGTATCGCTATTAGTTTAATAACTATTTAAGCTAAGCTATTAATACATTTAAAAGGAGCTTTTAAACTTTAAATATTAAAAGCTACTTTAAAAAGGTTAATCTCTATAGATAAAATTAGTGCGTTTATAGGTAAATAAAACAATACATTTAAAAGTATATAGTAACACTTTAAAAAGGGCTTAAAAGCAGAAAAACAGTCTTTACTTTTATAATAAAAGAGTAGATTTTAAAAGAAAAGCTAGCTAAAAGTTTTTTAAGGAGTAAAGTAATAGTTAATATTTAAAAGAATTTAAGACTTTAAAGGAAATAACTTATAAGAAAGGTTAATAAATGTTTCTTAATCTATAAAACTAAAATATATACCTTAAATACTGCTTATAAAGATAATAAACCTAATATATTTTTAATAATTATAAAAGTTTTAAATTTAATACTATATTAATTACTGCTTAATTACTAAAAGCTAATAAATAATAAACTAAAGACTATAAAGCTTTTTTTTCAAAAGGTATTGCTTTTAATAAATTAAATATTTATTAAAAAGATTTAATAAAACTATTAAAAGACTAGAAAAAGCTTATAAGATATTTATTTAAAGATAAGTTTAAATAAACTGTATATAATAAAATTAACTCTTTATATATAAAAGGAATTTAATAAAGAGTATTATACTTAAAGGCAAAAACAAAGCTATTAATTATATATTAAATTTCGATATATAAGTTTAATTAAAATAGAAATTCAAAATACTATAAAGCTTAGCATATAGTTTAAAGGGATTTATAAAAGCGCTTTATAATAAAAGGTATATATATATAGCTATTTTAATAGTATATTTATTTTATATATTTATTACTTTTATAATAAAACTTAAAATTAATTATATATAAACTGCTTGAAGGTTTTAAGCAGTTAAATATATATTTAAAGTTTACTAAAGCCTTATATAAGCCAAAGACTTACTAAAATTATAGTTTAATAAATTACCTTTAACCTCAAAATAATAAGAGTTAATTTTGAGCTTTAAAAAGCTTTATCTCTTTTATAATAAAGCTTAAAAGATCTTTATTATATTTTATATAAATAATATTTTAATTATATATTATTATAATAATAAAGCTTTTTATATTAAATTATTAAATACTTTTAATGTAAAATATAAACTTTATAATAAAAGAGATATATAATAGTTTTTAAAGATTAAAATTATTTAAAATTATAAAAAGTTTAAAATATACTTTTCCGATAAAACCTATTTTAAGAAAGATATAAAATTGTTTAGCCTTAAGAATAAAATATAGTTTTTTATAATTTTAATATTAATAATGAAGCTTAAAAAAGCTATAATATAAACTATAAAAGTAACTATTAAAATATATTAAAAAAGGGTAAACTTTATATTTTATATAATTATCATAATAAAGCTATATATAAAATATAATACTTTAGCTTTATTATAGTTCTTAATTAACTTTAATAAAAAGTATATTAAAGCAGTTAATTGATTAATTTATTATTTATATATATAGCGCTTTTAAACCTTTTAATATAAAGGGCAAAGTAATATATAAATCTTAATTGCTTTAAGTAATACTTTTTTTACTAATAATATAAATATTTAAAGATTATTTTAAAAGTATTTTATTATATTTCTTAAGCTTTATTTTATAAAATACTATATATTAAAGTATTATTAATATATTTATAATTAAAGCTAAGCTATTTACTTTTACTTAAATAGTAAAAAAGGTAATAAGTTTATATTTCTTTTTTTAAAAGATAAAACTTAACTTTAATATTAATTAAAGTATTAACTGTAATAATTAATTCATAATATAGTTTATAATTAAGAAATACATATAAATTAATATTTATTTATATTATATTATTATATAAAATATATAGCTTTAATAGGAATATTAAACAGAATTACTTTTAGTTTTTTATTACTTTATTAACTTTATATTTATGAATAAGCTTATTAAAGCCTTTTTTAATAGCGCTTTAAATACATTAAAGGACTATTAAATTTAATAGATATATAATTATTAAAATAGAAAATATAAAAGTATAAAAAACTGTTTAATTCTAGTTTATAGGCCATTTACTATAAAGGGTATACATTATTACTATGATAATTAATTACTTAAAGCTTTTTACCTTTTATACGCTTATATATAAAAGGTATTATCATTACAGCTACTTAAGGCAGTTACCTTTTTAATATAAATTAAATCCTTTTCTTTTAATAAATTAAATTAAAAGTTTAATACTTTTTTATATTAAATTACTTTAATTGTATTAACTTATAAATATATAATAAAAGAATAATATATTTATTTAATTGTTTTTATTATTTATAGTTTAAAAAAGCTAATATATAATTAATATAAATATTCAATAACTCTAAAGTATAAAATTAATTAAACTAATACAGTAAAAATAAAAGTAAAATATTAAAAAGTATATTGATAGTTACTCTTAAAATAAATAATATACTATTAAAAGTAGGCAATAATAATACATTAAGAACAATCTCTTTGATTAATAATTATTTACTTTAAATAGCTTTTATAAAGAGGGGATAATAATATAATTGTAAAGGCAGTAATAAAAGTAAAAGTAAAAGTAAAGACTACTATAAAAGCAGCTGCAGTAAAAGTAATAATTAAGCAGTAATAGTAGTAATAAAGGTATAGGTTAAAGTAAAAGTAGAAAAAAGAGGAGCTAATAAAGATACTGCAGTATATAGTTTAGCGAGGGCTTCCTTACAATTTGCAATAAGCCTTAACTTTAAATAAAAGAAAGGCTAAATAATTAAATTAGCCAGCATAGGCGTAAAAGTAATAATAAAAAGGCTAAATTAATTAGCGTAAAAGTAAAAGTAAAAGCTAAAGCAGGAGCTAGCATAAAGGTAATAGTAAATATAGCTACTTAAACATAATCAATACTATAATAAACTACCTTTAAAGAGCGATTGCAATTATATTTAATAAATAAAATATTTTTATGTTATAATTTTATTATTAATTAATAAAAGTATATTATAAAAAGAATATATAAAAAGTATAATATTTACTAAAGCTATATTAATACTATTGATACTATTAATACTGCTATTATTAATAATAATAATAATATTAATAATTGATGAAAAAAAGTAAAAAATAAAATTAAAAGGCAGTTAATATATTTATTTTAGCTGTTTAAGATTAATTTACCTATTAAAAAGCTTTATTATTTAAGTTTTTATAATTATAAATCAATAATAGCTATAGTATTTATATCCCTTTTACCTTTATAATAGAATATCGATATATATTTATAATAAAACAGCTTTTAATTAAATAATAGAGGCTTTAAAAGCGCAGCTAAATAGTTATAATATTGAAAGTAAATTAAGATAGTAATGAATAAAGTATTAAGAATAACCTTATTAACTAAAGGGTATATTAAGTTAAATAGGCTAAAGATTTACTGTTTATTAGCGTTTACTAAACGCTAAAAAGCTTTTATTTATTTATATAGTAACTATAAACTAATATATATATTATATAAGCGATATAATCAACTATATAAGCGCTTATAATATATATATTTTACCTTTTCCTTTATATTAATTATATATATATATAGCGAGGCTATTATAATACATTCTTTAATAGAATTAAGCTTTATTCCTATTCTCTTTATACTCTATAAAGCTATACCGCGCTTTATTATACATTATTAATATACGATATATTATTAAGAATCTATAAAGCTTTAATATAAGAAAGCTTATGTAATATTTATATATATTAATATAATTTACTTATATATTATATAGTTAAAATAAATATTAAGATATTTAATAATAATTAATATTTACTTCATTCATTAAAAGGGTTTTAATTATAATAAAGTAAATATTTTACTTTTAAAATATAATTTTAAAAGGTTTAATTATTAAGAAATAAACAATTTAATTAAAATCTATTATAATATTATTAAAATTACTGAAAATATTTAATAAAGTGTTATTATAAACTAATAAAAGAGATATTTATAAAAAGAACATTAAAAGTAAAATGTTAATAATCTTTTAGTTAATTTATAATATTTATTTTAAATACTTATAAGATTTTAATTTACTTTTTAAATAATAAACCTTTAATACCTTTATTATAAAGTCTTTAAAAGCATTAAAAACAAGTACTTTAAAATTCATTTATATAACTTTAATAATAAAAGTATTAAATATATTAAAAATGCTTATATAATGTAAATGTAAACATTGGGATTTTATATATCTTTTATTAAAATAATATATATTAATATAATTAAAGGTTAAAAACAAAAAGTAAATAAAGTGAATTGATAGGCTTTTTATAATAAAGGAAATATTAAGAATTAAGAAAGCTTTTAATTATAAATATAAAAGTTACTATTACTTTTATTATATTAAATAAAAAGACTTTTTTAAGTTAAAAACCCTTTAACTTAAAATATTAAACTATATAGATTTTCTATATTATATAATATATAAATTTAGCTTTTAATATATAAACTATAAAGCCTTCCTTTTATAACATTTATAGTTTTATAGTTATAAGCCTAGTATTACTTTATATAAAGATACTTAATAAAGATTTAATTTATAAGTTTATTTAAGTTTAAAGGTATTAAAATATAAAAGGGTTTCTATTATATATTTAAAGGAATTATAATATAGTTATATTATAACTTAACTATATTAAGGACTAGGTTATAGGGATATAGGAGAATATTGGTTGCGCCAATTAAATATTAGGAAGTAATTACTGCGCTAAAGGTAATTACTTAAATGTTTACTATATTAAAAAGTATAATTATTTACTTAATTACTGCAATATTATAGCAATTACAGTAATATTTACTAGGATATTAGTAATTATATAAAGGTTCCTTTTATATATATACAACTAGCTTATTATTTATTTCATATAGTTGTTTAAATAATTATAAATAAACGATATTTACTACAACTGTTTACTTTATTAAATAATACTTATATTATTTTCTGGAATATTTACCTTTAACCTCTCTATTAATATAAACCTATAAACCTTACTTTAAATATTAAAAATTAACGCAGATTATTATATATTAATAACCTTTATTTGAAAGGCTAGTGAAAATTCTAAATAATACTATAAAGATATTTACTATAATATCCTCTTTTAATACTTTACCCTTTATTTCACCTCTTTATTAAATATAGGATAATCGTTTAAATAATAATATCAATAGAAATAAGAACAAAGATAAAGTTAATAAAATTAAATAACTATATATTTATATTAAGGAAGCCTTTTAAGATATAAAAGTAAACTATGTAAAATAAAGGTAATACTGTTAATATTTAATTATTAAAAGCATAAGACTTTAATAAATAATTTAATAATAGTAAATAATTATTATAAATTTATAAAATTAAACTTAATTTACTTTAAAGCTTATAGTAATTATAAAAGGAATTAACCTTTAAAGGATTTAAAAGGATTACTTGAAATATAGCCCTTTAAACCTATTAATAAAACGACAATAATACTTTAAGTGTTTTTTACTTAACAGCACAATTACTTTATTTACTTTTTAATTAGCTTTAATAGAAAGATTTATAAAGTCCTTTTAGCTATTAAATAATTTAAAGGAAACGCTTTAAAGTAATTTAAATTTACTTAAAAGGATTTTGAATAATAAAAGTAATACTAATAAATAAATATAGCTTATATTTATTAACTATCATTAATTTAAAAAAACTAAAAAGCATCTTTAGTAATATTAATAAAACATATACTACAGAAAATAAATCTATAAACTTAATTTAAAAGAAAGATATTTTAATTATATTATAAAATTTAAAAAGTTATACTTTCAAAGTTAAATAAAAAAACTATACTCTTATTAAATGTTTTGATAATACATTTAAGCTAAAAGTTAAAAAAGAAGGTTATACATTTTCCTATAATACAGGTATTATTTAATCTATTAAAAACTATATAAATATATATAGTTTACTTTATAAACTTTATTTAAATATAAAAGAAGTAATAGTAATTTAAATAAATTAATAAATATTAAAGATATATAAATAAAAGTAGAAGCTAATAAAAATATATTATTGCCTTTAATAATAAAAGATTAAATTAAGTAGATTTAAATATAATTTAAAAAAAGTAAAAGTTATTTATTATAAGTATAATAAACTAGGATATATTTTAAAGGACTATAAAGCTTCATAAAAGCTAGAAATTAATAAACTTTAAAAGTTTATATTAAAATCTAAATAAAAAGTAAATATAGTTTTAAAAGCTATTAACTATATATTACTTAATTATATTATATATTATAATAATAGCTGCTTTATTTGTAACTCCAATAAAAATAAAACTAAATAATATTTAAAATAATTTAAAATAATCTTTATAATAAATTAAAGGGATATTAATTAAAGTTTAAATGTTCAATTTTTAAAGATAAATTTAAAAGAAATAAAGTAAATAAATATTTACTATATTTAAAGAATTTAATAAAATAACACTTAAACTTTAGCGATATAAAGTTAAATAAAGAAAGTAATATTTTAAATAAATAAATAATTAATGTAATTAACTATTAACATTTTAATAACATTACTATAGGCAATAAAAGATAAACTAGCAGTAAAGACTCTCATAATAAAAATAAATATAACCTTTTATAATATAAATTATTACTATATAATACTATACTTTGAAAAGTAAAAAGTATATTACTTATAAATAGTAACTATAAAGGTAAATTAAATAAATACTATATAAATTTAATAAAAAGAGTTACTATAAATGTATAATAAAACAAAATAAACTTATATTTATATAAACTGCTTTATATAAATACAGTTAATTATAAAATAGCTATTAAAGTTATTTTAATTATTTTAGCTATATATAAAAACCTAGTATATCTTTATATATAGAGAGACTATACTATAAATAACTTTGTTTATAAGGGATATTTTATTTTATTTTAAATTACTTATATTATGTATAAGTATATAATATACTTTTAAAAAAGTTAAAATATACTATATTATTATTTAACATCTTATTTTACTTTATAGAATAAATATAAAACTATAATGCCTTTAAAGAATAAATTATAATGATATAATAGTAAGACTTTAAAATTATTATTATTAAACTAAATATTGAAACTTTACAAGATTATTATTAGCTAAAAGGATTTAAAGAATATAAATTTCGAAGATATTATATTTACTCTTTAAGAAAGTAATATAGTAGTATTTCTATTATAACATAAAGTTTAAATATACTTAATAATATTATTTAAAGTATAATAGCTTAAAGTATATTATATATACATTAAATAAATGAAAGAATTAATATATATAAGAGAGTAATAATAGTCTATATTTATTATAAAACTATAGATATTATTAAAAAGATAAATATATTATTTATTTATGGGAAGAACTTTGAAAGTAATAAATATAAAAGTATATAGAGTATAAATTTACTTTAAAAGATAAAAAGATTAATTAAATTATAAAAAAGCCATATTAAAATTACTTTAGCTTTAATATTTATAAAGGAACGGCTTATAATAAAAGAAGGTTATATTTACTTCAAGGAACTTTAATTAATTATAAACTTTATATAAAATAAAAAGAATTTAAAAATAATTAATATTATTTATAAAAAGACTATAATGTAATAGTTAATGAGTTATATCTTTTAAAATATTAAACAATAAAAGTAATAATAAAGATATATTATATTTCAGATTAAAGAAAATAGTTTTAAAATATTAATAATATATATTAATAAATAGTAAAGTAATAACAAAAAGTATTATATTTATAACTATAAATTATTTATACTCAATTTAAAAAAAGGAAATTAAAGTATATTAACTTTATTAAATAAAAGGAAAAGCCGTTATATATATTAATGAATAAATCAAATAATAGATTAATTCTTTTAAACTTTAAATTGGTAAATATAAAGGAATAGTCTTTTTAGAATATAGTAAATATTAATATATATAATATTAGTTTTAATTATTTTTAATCAGAATATAATGATTTTAGTATTTATTAAAAAGGTGGCTAGTTTTAGTAATGTAATACTAAAGCTTTTTTAGCGATTAAAAGTATTATAAAGATTTCATTATAAAGAAAAACCTTTAAAATATAAAACCTTTAAACAAACTAATAAAAGGAATTGAAGAGGTTACTTTTAATTTAATTATAGAAATAGTTTATTTAAGAATAAACCTTAAATAAAGTAAAAAGAAAAGTAAATGAATTTAAAGACCAATTGCCTCTTAATAAAAAGTATTTCATAATATTAATAAAATACTTTTAAGAAAACGCTTAAAAGTAGCAATATTATTACAGTAACTGCAGAATATCTTAAAGGAATACTAGAAATATAATAAACTATTTAAAGGAATAGTTAATATAAAGCTATTAAAATATAATAAATAAAACTATATAATTAAAGTTAAAAATAAAGTAAATACTACTTTTATATAATTTATAATTTAAATAAAAAACAGTTTAAAGGTTTATATAGTTATTTAAATAATATATTAAGTAAAGGGTATGTTTAACCTTTTTTATTAAAGGTAAACTATTCTATTATATTTATATTAAAGCAAAAAGTAAATTATAATTTATTATAATTTATTAATAATGTAATAAAGCTATTATTAAAAATAAAACTTTATTATTATTAATTATAAAATTATACAAAAACTATAAAAGAAAAGATAGTTTATAGTGCTATATTTTAATAGCCTTTATCACTTTATTTAACTTAAAAAAGGATATAAATAAACAACTAGTTTTTAAATTAAATATATTCTAGTTTTATTAATCCTTTAATAATATTTTAAAAAATAATTAATAATATATTAGAAGCGTATTTTAATATTTTATAGTTATTTATATAAATAGTATTTTAATTTCTTTAAATACCTTTAAAGAATATAAAGAATATAATAATAAAGTATTATATATACTATAAAATATTAAATTATATATAAAGTTAAAGAGAAATACATTTTATTTATAAAAGGTTACTTTTTTAAAGTATATTATTACTTTAAAAGAAATTTATATAAATCTATTAAGAATATATATAATAAAAGATTAATTTATTTTGATAATATTTAAGGAAATTCAAAGCTTTTTAAAATTTATTAATTATAATTAATGATATATTAAACGGTATAAAAGTATTATATAAACTGTTTATAAAGTTTTAAAAAAGGATTAAAAGTTTCTATAAATATTAAATATATAAACAGCCTTCAATAAATCTATATAGCCTATTTTAAAAAGACTTATATTTACTTTATTTAACCTATTTAAAAAAATAAATGTTAAGAATAAATATTTTTAATATTATTATAAAAGTTTAAGTGTATTAAAAGAATAAAAACAGTAAGCTATATTTGATTTCCTTTTACTTTTAAATGCTATATAGTATAAAATTAAATTATTTTATATATAATAAAGAATCCTTTGTTATTATCTTTATATTTAAAGAATCGTAATATTATTTATTAAAAGGAATATATAAAGTTAAAGTATATATTTACTATAAAAGTATTATATAGTTTATAATAGTCCAAAAGTCTTTTAAGATATAGATTTATTATTTAAAATACTTTATAAAGTTCTATTATATTTTAATCTATTAAAAAGGAGTTAAAAATAAAGAAATAAATATATTGAATATATAAATTAACTATAATTAAAGAAAGATTAAATATATTAAATAAACTTTAAAATAAACCTTTAAAGGTTATTATTAATAGATAGTGCTTTAAATGATATATAAAGTTTTTAATAATATTACTATACTTTAATATATTAAAACGAATTATATTATTTAAAATAATAATAGACTTTTTAAAGATATAAAGTTCAATAATAAAAGAATTTCATAATCAAATGAAAAGATTTAAATTTTAAATAAACTTGAGAAAGGTATAGTTATAAAGGTTTATTAATATTAAATATATAGATATAAAGGTATTTGCAAGACCTGTAAATGAATATGAAGGTAATTTAAGTTTTAAAGGCTTAAAGAAAAAATATAAAAGATTATGTTTTATTATATAATTTATAAAATAATTCAAGCTTTAAAATATAAACTATATAATAAACTTTAACCTCTATTGATATTAAAATAATTGTAAAGGTTTATTTTATTAAAATCTATTCTTAAATTATTATTATTTGTTAAATTAAAAATAAAGATTCAATATAATAGTATTTTAATAATTATAAATTAATTTATTAAATACTTTTATTTCTTTCTATAGAAAGGTAATAAATATGGAAATACTAGCTTATATATTTTTATAATATATTATAGTTAATTATATAATTTTAATTAATGTTATTTTTACTTAAAACTTAACCTTTGTATTCATATTTCAATAAATAGTTATAAATTAATTAAATACAAATTATAAGCTTAATACTACTATATTATTTTTAAATAAATAAATAAAGAAAGTATATTAATTAAATTATCAAAGTCTATTTAAAAACTTATATAAACCTTAATTAAAATAGTTAAATACAGAAATTATTACTTGTACAAATACTTTATAATAATAAGATTTTACAGTTAATTTAATTTAGCTTTATATATATTAACTATACCTGTATATTAAATATATATAACCTATTAAAGGTAAAGTTAAATATTAAAAGAATATAAATTAAAGCTAAAAATATAAAGTAATTATATAAAGAAATATAAATATACTTTAATATCATATAAAATAAAATAAAAAAGTATATTAATAAATATAAATTAAAAGAATTAATCTTCGAAAGGGGAAATATAGCTTATCCATATTAATATTTATTAAAAGGAAAAAATATGAATATTAAAATAATATAATTAAATAATAAATTTTAAATTCAAAAGTCTTAAACTTTATTGAATTAAAACGGTTATTTTAAAAGTTATTTATTAATTTATATTATTAAATAATATTTAAATTAATTTAAGATTTTATATTTTATTATTAAAAAAAACCTATAAAATAACTTAATTATAAGTTTAATTAAACTGTTATTCAAGTAAGAAAAATATAAAGTAAAGGAAATTAAAGCTATAAAAATAAAACATAATAAATAATAGTATTTAGTAAAATTGAAAAACTATAAAGAAAAATATAACTTTTAAAAACTTAAAAAATACTTTAAATACTTTTAAATAACTTTATAGTAATTCTATTAAAGTTTAAGCCTTTTACTAAAAGGCTTAATAAAGGATTAAAAGTATAAAGATTAATGCTTTAAAAGTCTTAAACCTTTAAAAGAATTTCTAATTTCTATTGCTTTAGATTTTTTAGTTTATTTAAAGATTTTAACCTATACTTAACTATTTCTTTACGTTTAATTGATAGCTATTATTTTTATAATATAAATACTTTAAGTAATTTAAACCTTTTTTTAAGGCTTTATAAAGGGCTTTATAATAGAGTTATAAAAGTCTTTCCGTTAACTATTTAATTAAATTGAAATATTATAACTTAGAAATAATATTTAATATTCAAAAATAATCTTAACAATAGTACGAAAGGAAAGACTTTAAATGAAGATATAAAAGTTTAATATAACCTTTGTACTACTATATAAATAGCTAATATAAATATATTTACTATATTTTAAAAAGTAATTATTAATATAACACTTTAAGCTATAAAAGAAAATAATAAAAATAAGGTATAATATTAAAACTATTAATATTAATTGAATTTATATATTTATAATAATAAAACATTAATTAAATATAAATAAACTATAAATTACTAAATATTATAAATAGTTAAAAAAATGAATATTATATATTAAAAAAAGACAAGGATAAAAATAGGTTTTTAAAATAAAACTAATAAAGAAGGGATATTATATTATAACCTAACTATATTAAAAGAGTAAGTTATAGGGATATAAAAGAATTGTAATTATATTAATTTGTTATTAAAAAGTAATTATTGTATTAAAAGTAATTACTTATATATTTACTATATTAAAAAGTATAATTATTTACTTAATTACTATATTATTGTAATAATTACAGTAACAGTTATTAAAATACTAGTAATTATATACAGATTTCCTTTATATATAGAACTAGGTTATTATTTATTTCATATAGTTACTTAAATAGTTATTAAGAACCTATACTTACTAAAACTGCCTATTTTATAAAGTTATAACTATATTATCCTCTTTAATATTTAGCTTTAACCTCTTTATTCATTTAAATGTCTACACTGTAGCTTAACTATTAAGAACTAACCTAGATTATTATAAGTTAAGGGAACTTTTAAAGAAATTAAATTTAAGGATTGCAGCTATAGTAGTTTAAGGTTAAAGGAGAATTTATTATATAATTATAATATATATTATTCTTTCTATGATAAAATATTATAGTCTTTCATTTAAGTATAAAAAGAAAACAATAAATTTCTATACCTTTCAAAATTAAAAAAACCTTTTCTTTAACTTACAAATTATTATTATTTTAATAAACTTAAAGGTAAATAAATAGTATTGAACTTTAACGTAAGTTTTATATAAAATATAAACATACGTTTCTATTATTAATTAATTAAGTTATAAAAGACTTATTATAAGATTATTAATATTTAAAGATATACTTTTTAAATATATTATAACTTCTATTATTTTATTTAATAAAGTTATTAAAAGGATTAATTTATTATTATTAGTTCACTAAAGCCTCTATATTTTTAATATTATTTAATATTATATACTTTTAAGTATATTATTATAAAAAGCTATAGGCTTTTTCTTTAAGATATAAAAGTTTGGTTTTTTATTTACAGTAATAGTAATTAAAAAGTTAATAATCGTTTAAGTTAATAAACTATTTAAAAGAATATCTTTATTTCTTTAACTATACTTATTATATTATATTAATATACCCTTTTAATACTTTTTACTGTTTTTTTATATAGTTTTCAATATTATAAAAACAACTATTTTATAGTAAAGCTATACCCTTTTTATAGTTAAAAAGGCTTAATAGCTTTTTTTAATTTTTAATACTTTATTTTAACTTAAAAGGGAAATAGTTTAATAATTAATCTTTTTTTTTGATTAATTTATTAAAAAGTAATAGTAATACTTAAACTATTTAATTTATAAATACTAGTAATAATAGGAAATAAAGGAAAGGTCAAATCCCTTTTTATATTAAACTTAAAAAGTGCTTTTGATTATTATCCCTTTTAGCCTTTCGCCTTTTTAAAGGTATTAAGCTATATATTAAAGGTAGGATTATAATATTTAATATAATATAATTAAAGCTAAGAAATAAATAATTTTTTAATATAGCTTTTATTAATAAAATATTTAAAAAAGCTGAATTAATTATATTATTATATATAGAAATTAAAGAGTTTAAAAGGTTAAAGAGAAAAACACTAATTGTAACAGTTTATTTAACTATTAATATATTTTTATTTTAATTCTTTATTGCCTATTATATAAAGTATATAATCTTAAAGTGCTTTATTATTATATAGTTTTTAATAATTTATTATATATATATAAACTTGTAAAGGCATTAAATATATTATATTTTTTAGAAAGGTTAATAATTATAATTTTATTTGCTTCAATTTATAAAAGGTCTTATATAATTTAAATAAATAGCTATTTAATTTAAATCTTTACTTTTTTATTTATATATGTAAAGACTTATAAATAAACACTATAATTTACTTAAATTATTCTTAAAAATAAACTATAAAATCTTTTATATATTATTATATAATATTACTTTTTTTAATACTATTTATATATTACCCTTTATTAAACTATATATCCTGTAAAAGTAAAGCTTTATGCTTTATATATAAATAAAAAGGCTATTTTCTATATTAGTTTTACTATATTATAAAAGCTAAAAAGAAAACCTTTATTAATTAAGTTAAAGGAAAAAGTACTAAAACTATTTTGTTTATTAGTTTCAATACAATTACTTTAAAAATTAAATATTAATTAAATTTTAACTAGTTTATATTTTCACTTTTGATTTAATAGCTTTAACGGAATTTACCTTTATATTATTCAAAAAGCTTAAAACCGTCTTTCAATAACTTTAAACTCTATATATATACTTTTATTAAACGGCATTAACCTTTATTGCGCTTAAATGAATATTAAATTTATTGTCTGTATTAAAAAGCTTTTACCTAATATCTTAATTAATTAAAGTTATTTACAATTTAGTTTCTATTAGTAATAGTTTGAAAATAGTATTAAGTCTTTATTTAGTAATCCTTATAATTAATAAATAAATATAAATATATTATATTTCTATATAGAAACTTATATCTTTTAATTTAAATTACAAGGATTATAATTTAATATATATTTATTATTATTGTTATAATATATATTTAAGTAAAATATAATATATTAAAAGGGACCTTAATATATAGTTTATAAATAGACAGGTTTTAAGGGATATTTAATTACAGTCTAATTATAATATTACTATAATTAAAGTAGTTAATAATACTTTCAATAATTTAAATAATAATAGTATATATTTTACCTTTTAAGAATTAAACTATAATATTATTACATATTATATAAAGTTTATACAGGATTATTATTTAATTTTTAAAACAGGCTTAGCTATTAGCTTTAATACTTTTTAAGGGTTTAAAAGTATTAATATTAATATTTAGTTATATGAAAAGCATTGAAAATAAATTTAAAGGATTAAATATTAAAAACCTAAAATTAATATTAATATTAAACTTTAAATAAAAGTATATTTCAATATACTAGCCTTGCTTTAATAAGAGACTAGGTTTAATAGTAATAGTATTAGTATAAAGGTTTATTTCTGCTTTAAGAAAAGTTATATTGTTTACCTTTCATTAGATTTTCCTAAATATATACTGCTTTAAAATATAAAGGTTATCATTTATAGGTTTTAAGGTTAATATAATTAAGTATTTAATGTTATAAATGGTTTAATAGTATTATAAATATAAACGTTAATATAAGTTATTAAGATATAGTATTATAAAACGGAAGTAAAAGAATAATTTTTAAGAAAGAAAATATTTATATAAATACAGGGTATTTGAGAATTCTTTATAAACCTAATTAAAATAGTAGCGTTAAAAGAGTCCTTAAAAAGGGACAATTAGAATAAGTTCATTAAAGAGTTATTTAATTATACCTTTTTTAATGCCTTTATAATTAAAAAGAAATAAAAGTATATTTAGATAATAAGTAAAATAAATAAAAACCTTAATAAAAAACGATTATTATTAGTAAATAACAATTAAATTAAAAAGGGTTAATTGCTTTTAAAGTTAATATTTATAATTATAAAGGCTATATTTATAAAAGTTTAATCTGTTAAAGAAAGTAAAATTCAAGGTATTAAAAATAAAGAAAAAGCTATTAAAATAAAAGTAGACTAAATTAATAATTTACTTAAGAATTATAAATAATATAATAAAAGTTAAAACTAATAGTATGTTAAATATTATTTTAAAGTTTATAAAAATATTAAAGGTAAATTTAATAGTAAAGTTATAAAGGATTACTAAAATATAAGTGTATTAAAAAAATACCTTAACTGCCTTTAAGTTTATTTTATAGTAAATAACCTTTATCTTTATAGATAAATACCTTTTTAAAAAGGATTTATTAAAAAGCTAAAATATAAGAACTATATAGTTAATATTTATAATATAAATTATATAACTACTATAAGATTAATATTGTAATATTTTAATTATAGAAAATATAGAAATACAAAAGTAAAAAAGTTAAAAGGTATTTAATTTAAAATCTTTAAATATATTATTACTATTAAAAGTATACTTTTATAAGTAAAAGTAATTAAATATAATTATTTATTATAAAGTATATTATGAATAAGGATTACTACCTTTCATTAATATAATTTAAATAAAGGGATTATTTCACCATTTATAGACCTTATTATAAATAGAGATTTAATTAAAGTAATTTAATAATATATTTATAAAAGTATTAATAGACTTTTAATGTAGAGGAAATATTATTTATTTAATTTATATACTTATTGTTTAATTATATACTAAAGGGATAAGGGTTTATGTATAAAATATAAACTGAAAGATATATAAATTATTACTTGAACTGTAACAGCTATTTATTTAAGCTATAATATAAAAGTATTATATAATTTAAAGTTTAAATAAATATTAAGTTTATATTTATATATAAACTTAATAAAGTAAAAATAAGTTTAAGAAATCTTTTATTTAATTTTAAAAAACAGGTTTTATAGTATTTATATATATGGATTAAAAAGGATTGAATTTAATTAAGATGAATAAATAATTTAAATAATGAAATAAAAGGAATAAAGAAAATGAAAAAAGAGTTTAGAAATATAAAGGAATGAAGTAGAAAGTCTTAAAAGAAATATAGAAATATAAATTAGTTAATACTAATATTATATATAAAGGAAAAGTATAAAGATTCATTTGGTACATAATATATTCTTTAAAAGGTTTATTTTTATTAAAGGGTTTTATTAAAAAAAGAAAATTAAAAATAACTTAAGGTTTAATACTCTTTTTATTAATTATATTACTTTAAAGTTTCTAGTAATTAAAACTATATTATAATCAATAATAAATAAATTAACTATAACTTTAGGAATTATAAATAGAAGACTAAGAATATAAGAAACTATAGCTTAAATATAAAGTTTAAAATATAAAGAGATAATATTTTTATAAATGTTTATAAAATATAAAAGGATAAAACTTTAAAATTCCGGTTTCACACCAAAGGACCAGATACTTGTATGCATGCATTAATATTATTGAAGTTTAGATTAATACGTGAAAGCCTGAACTACTAGCTCTCTACTGCTTCCGAGCCTCGCACGAGGTAGAGAAGCATTTTCTCCTAAAATAATAATAATAATATACGATTAACGTCCAATAGCAACAAAGCCACCAATCCGAGTAAGGCAAAATAATATACTGCGCTAAATTTAATTAAAGTACTATAAATAAATATATAAGCTGCCTTATATAATATTTTATTGCTTTGGAAGGTATAGTCCTTTAACTCCTTTCCTATTAATAAATTAAATAATTAATATTTACTTTAATAAAGGGTTAGTATTTATTAATATATAAGTAATTTAAGATTAAATTATAAATAAATCCTTTAAAGGAATAAAGAATAAAGTTAATATTATAATTAATTAAACCTTAAAATAATATAAATATATTTTCATAAAAGATATTAAAGGCATTTATTATTTTAAAAAGAGTATAGTAAAACTTTTATAAATAAAGAGATAATTTATAAATTAAAAAGACTAGTTTTTATTATTATACTTTATTAGTCTTTTTATAATAGAAGAATAGAATTATATATTTTCTTTTTACTAAAATTATAAATCCTTACTATACCTAGATAATAAAAACATTAATAAAATTATATAAAGTTTTATAGTAATATTTAATAATTTATAAATAATAAGATTTCTTTTATAAAGCTATAAATTCTTTAAAGTGTTTTAAATTTACTATAGACTTAAATAAAGAAGATATATTAAATATATTTTAATATTAAATTTTAAAGTTTATTTTAATTTTACGTTAATCTTTTATTAAAAGAGAATAGAGATAAAAGTTAAGTTAAGTAATTTTAATTTAAGTTTAATATTTATAATTAAAGTATTTAAGTTTAAAAATACTTAAGGCTTTAATAGAAAAGATAAAGAATATATATAGTAAACGAACTATATAAATAAAATATAAAGCCTATACTTTTATATATATCAAATAAGTTATTTTTTATAAACTATATTAAAGATAAATATTAAAATTATATCTTAAAGTATATTGAAAAAAAGAATCTGCTTTATATTTATATATATTACGTTTATAAATATAGGGAAAACATAATATAATACTTTAATATATTTATTTAAATGAAATAATAAAGAAGATATTTTATTAGGGGTAACTAATATACCTAATACACTTGCACTCCTTTTTACTAGCTTACTTAAGAAAAGTTAATTATTTATTTAAGCAATTACTAGATTAGGAAAGCGTAAGACTATAAAGATAAAACAGATAGACTTAGTTTAATAAAAACTAACCTGTATTCTCCTTTAATATATTACTTTACCTGTAATTTTATGGCCACTAAGGCGTAAAGAGGTAACTGTTAGTTGCTTTCGGCTGCAGACATTATGATCAAATGATTCGCAGTATCTTTTAGTCCCTATATTACCTAACTACAGCTTTATGGTTCTATTAAGAGCGCGGTTCCCGCGCTCTATTTAGCTTATTGTTGGTGTGTGTGTGTGTATGTGTTTAGAGTGCCAATTCCCCCTTAATAAAATATAAGTATAATTGAAAGTTAAGTATACTTTTAAATGTAAATAAATATAAAAGAAGTTATTTTTAAGTTTACCTTTTATATATATATAAGTTAAGTAGTACTTGAAAGTATCTACATTAAAAGGTTATAAGTAAGTTAATCAAAATATTTAAACCTATATTCCTTTTAATTTATTTATAGCTTAAAGTATGAAAGTTATAATATATAGTTTTAATAAAGGTTGTAAATATAACTTTTATATAATATTATTTATAAATAAATTAAAGTAATTATTTTATAATATAATATCCTTTTAATAAAGCTATTTATAAAATTATAATGATATTAAGTAAACTAAATAATAAAGATAAAGAAAGTTATTCAAGATTTAAGGATTTTTAAGATATATTTTCATAATAGAATATACCTTTATATATAATATAAAAAGAAAATATTTTGAAATGTAAAGATTATATAAAGTGTTGAAAATAGTTTAATAAATATCTTAAATATATTTTAAGATATTTATAAAAGGCATTTTAATCTTTAAATATTAAAGGCGATTTTGATATAATTGATTTTTATTAATAAGTTTAATATACAAATTAATAAAAGGAAATAAACTATTATTATTAAAGGCAAATTGATATGTAAAGGGTTTATTTACTTTTATAATAAAAAGATATATTGTAAAAGAAAGGTTAATTAATAGCCTTTTAAAAAATAAAATAGTAATTAATGTTTATTAAAGTATAAAACTTAAAAAGAGATAGTTTATAAAATATTTATTAAAGATTAAGTTTCAAGAAGTAATATATAAAAGAATAAACTGTTTTAATATAAAAGGAATTTAATAAAAAGGATTATCTTTAAAATAAATATAAAGTTATTATTTATATATTAAACCTTTTTTTATAAATTAAATAAAAATGAAAATATAAAATGCTATAAAGTTTAATATATAGTGAAAGAGATTTATAAAAGTATTTTATAATAAAAAGTATATAATAAAGTATAGTATAGTGATATAAAGTATTAAAAGATAAATAGTAAAGCTTGATGTTATTAAAGAATATACTATAATAGCTTTACTATATATATATATAGTTAATATAAAGGAAAAGGTAAAATATATATATAGTAAGCGTTTATATAGTTTAACATATTGCTTATATAATATATATATTAGTTTAGGGAGCCTATAGGTGCGCGGGATCCTGCGCAATTAAAAAATACAGGATCCCACGCAAATTATATTAGTACAGCCAACTAGAGTGGGCCCCAGCAAATTAAATACCAGATAGCTAAACTAAGATAGTTTTATAATTATCTAAATACAGGAAGTAACCCCTTAATATATATTATACCGGTATATATTAAAGCGTAGTTTTTTTAAAGCTTTATAAAGGTTTACTATTTGAATTTCAGAAAATTTAAAAGCTAGCTATTTCATTAAATATAAATACTACTACTCTTTACTATCCTTCTTTAATCTTGTTTTAGATATATATTATACCTTATCTACTGCCTTTAACTAGATTATCTGTAAACTACTATATAATAAAGGCTTTAATGCAGCTATCTTTATTATTTAACTACTTAAAATATACTATTATCTTTTCTTTAATGTAGTCTCTTTTTAGCTGAAAGGTTTTATAATATTAACCTATTTACTTATAATCTAAGCATTAGTTATAGTTATTTTTACTATAATTAACTAGCAGTTTTATAGCTTTGCGATAAAGCTAACTAATTTTAATGCTATTAGTAGGCTGCTTTTTATATTAAGCGGCTTTTATTATAAAATACTATTAATATATAGCTTTAAGGGCATTAAACTTTAACTACTATATTGGCTGTATTGGCTATACTGGCTATATTAAATTTACTATCTTTACTAGTTATATTAGCTATATTAGCTATATTAGATTTACTATTTCTATTAGCTATATTAGCTGTATTAGCTTTAAAATAAATAAAGCTAAAAGCTTGAATATTATAAAGGGTATACCCGAAAAGCCTTAATATACCTAGTTTAATAATATTTAGTGTATATAAATGGCTTCATTTATCGTTTAACCTATTTAAATGCACTTAGCTTTTATTAAATGCTTAACTAAAGAATATTAAATCTTGCTAGTAATTTAATTAATTTAAGTCTTTAAGGCTTTAATAGGTGTAATAGCTCTTTAAGGCATTATAGATACTAATATAAATAAAAGTATAATAAAAAAGAAATCTAGTTTTACTTTTATATACATTTTAGTTAATAAAGGTAAAGTAGATTAAATGATTGTATAAAAGCTTTAGTATAGGTAAATAAAGGAGGTAGATCTGTTTTTTATAAAAGCTTTTGCTGCTTTTTAACTTTCTGCAGTGCTTTATATAAAACCTAGCTATATATAGTAGAATATAGGTAATTTAAGAGTTTTATTAGTCTTTAGATTTACTGTTTAATTTAATTTAATTGCAGCTTTAATAGCTGGTTTAGTAATATATACTTTATTGCTTTTTAAGCTTTAAAGAAATTTAATATAAATATCTTTAAATAAGACTTTAAAAGTATATAAATACCTTTAACTTAAAATGTAACTATATTACTAAATATATATATTAATTAACCTAAACTTTAATAAGCTTTTCTTTATATAGCTATAGCTAGGTTAATTTAATGTATATAACCTTTTTAATATAGTTTAGAAGATATTACTGTTTAAATTATAAAACTTACTTTATAAAGATTCTTTTAATAAATAAACTAATAATTGAATGCTAGAACTTATAGAATATATTTTAATTTTTAGATTTAAATACTTTAATTGCTGCAATATTGCCTTTTAATAAAGTAATTAAATACTTTTTACTATAAAAAGTAGCAGGCAATATTAAATAATAGATATTTTGCTATATTATTAAACTGCTATTATCCTGCTAGCGTATATAAGTCTAGATATCTCTTAAAGCAATATTAGCAGCTATTAGCTTTTTTAGGTTAGTATTTTCTTAAGCGGCTAGCTTGCAATAAGCTAGATAAATAGATAGATATAAGTTTAGTTTATAGTTATATATTAAGAAGCATTTATCTAGATAATATCATATACTTTAAACTATATTATTAAAAGACTGTTTAATAGTAATAGAGAATTAGTAGCTAGTTATATAAGTTATAGTCTTTTAGCTGTATTTTTTAAATAAGCTAGGGGGTTAATAATATCGATTATAGGTATATATAATAGTCTATTTACTGCTTTTTTCTTTAATTAATTTGCCTGTTATAAATGCATAGTTAGAATTTACTGCCTAGGTATTAATAGATTTAAATAGTATATTCTGCAAGCTATATTCCTGCTTTAAAGGGAGGCAATTATCATGAAATAATTAAACTATAGCTATATTAAGAATTAAAAATATACTTTGAGGTAATATAAATAAAATAATTATAATGCATTAGTTAAAGGTATAAAATTTGCTAGGGCCCACTCTAGTTAACTATACTGATATAATTTGCGCAGGATCCTATATTTTTTAAATGCGCAGGATCCCGCGCACCTATAGGCTCCCATTAGCTTATATCTACTATATAAGCAAATAAAAGTACCTTAGCGCTAATAAATACTAATAAGTAGTAGGTCCTTAGCTTACTTAACTTAATAAATATTAGGTTAAGTAGGCTAAGGACCTACTGCTTATTAGCGCTAAGGAGCTTTTATTTACTTATATAGCAGATATAAGCCAATATATATACTATATAAGCGATATATGAAACTATATAGGCGCTTATAATATATATATTCTACCTTTTCCTTTATATTAGCTATATATATATATATATATAGCGAGGCTATTATAGTATATTCTTTAATAAAATCAAGCTTTATTTTTATTCTCTCTATACTCTATATAGCTATACTGCGCTTTATTACCATTATTAATATAAATAAATATTTTATATAGTAAATTAAAAAGGGTGTTATATTATATAAGTAATACTTTCTATAATATAAAATATAAAAGACTTTATAAATATTTTAATTCATTACTATTTATATTATATTTAGAAACATTTTATGATTAATATTTAACTTTTAAATAATAATTTACTTACTTTTTAATTATAAAACAATAAATAGAATTTATTATAAAACTTAAAAGTAACATTTACGTTCAATTTATTAAAGTTCTTAATTAAAGTATTTTTTAAATATTAATTAATACAATAATATAAAAATAAAACATATATTTTTATGAAGTTATTATACATAATATTCTTTTATTTCAAACTTTATACTAAATATAAGCTTAATTATTTATATGATCTACATATCTTTAAATTCTAAAATATTTGAAAGTAATACTTAAACATTTACTTTATAGTAAAAGATTTATTATATAATTATTATTCTTAAATTATACTTTTAAGAAACTTAAATTACTTTTCAATAAAGTATTATATTGTAATATAGCAATTATAATTTATATTAAATGAAAATATAAGTTATATCTTTTTACCTTAGTTTATAATATTATTAATTTACTTTTTATTTATTATTAAAGTTCCCTTTATTAACTAAAATTTACTTTATTTAATTTTAATATTTAAATCTATATTAAAGTTATTGTTTAACTAATTATTTAAAAAGGTTAAAACTATTGTTTAGTTTTATAATTTAAAGTTTTTATTTTTTTTAAATTTATATTTTACTCCTATAAACCTTATTATTATAGCCTCTACACCCTATTTAAAAGATTTATAAATATGTTTATATTAAATATTTAAACCAATTATAGGAACAGTATATTTAACTATATTAATTTAAGAAAGAACTTTTATTTTATTAAGTTCAAATATACTTAATATTAATTATATATATATTCCTTTTATAATTATTAATATAATATTAAATAAATTTAATATATTTGAGTTCTCTATTCTTTATAATTATATTTATTATAAAAAAGGTACTTTTTATAAATATAGTAAACTTATTATACTTTAATTAATAAACTTTATTAATAATATTTTAAATTTACTTTAATTAATATTTATACTTTTTTAAAAACATAATTATAATTCAACTATATTATTTTTTCAAGAAAAAAGGTATTTTTAAGTAATATAATCTTTATTTAATTTATTTAATTTTCCCTCTTAACTTTAAAGACTTTATATATATATTCTAATAAAGGAAATAAAGAATCAACTTTTTTTATTTTACTATTTGAAAGTTTTTATTAATATAAATTCAAAGCCTTCAATCTTTATTACTTTAATTAAAATATATTGAAAATAACTATTTATTTTTTTATTTCCTTATGAAGTAATAAAAGGTTATTATTTCTTAAAGTCTAATTTTAATATAAATCCCACTAAAATATTAAAGGTCTTTATTATTTATATAAAACTATTAATTAAAAGTTATTCTTTATATATTTACTATATTTAAATTCTATATTTATTTTATTTGTTAAATAACTTTAGAAAATTAAACAAAGCCTTTTATTTTCTTCTATAACATATTAATTTCTAAAAACACAATATACTTTTCATTTTTATTTTCTTTATATTATATATTTATATCATAATATATATATACCTTATAATTAATTATATTAATATAATAATAATAGTAATAAGTTACCTTTTTAAAGTGAAAGTTATTTTTATAATAATAGTCTTATTATATGGCTTTATATATATCTTTTCCTTTTTATCTATATTTTTATTAACTGTTCCAATTATATATATACTTAAATAGTAATCTAACTTCAAGTTTAAATAAAATACAGTAAATAAAAAGTTAAATTGCCTTTATTTTTATTTAATAAACCTTTTAATTGTAAATTATAATAACTAAAAAGTTCTTGAATTATATTATATATATATAAAAACAAAATATATGAATAATGGATTAGACGTTGTATTTTAGGCTTATAAAGCTTAAATAATAAAGAAATATCCGACTTCTTTTATTTATTCAAAAGGTAAAGATAATAATAAAGACTTAATTATTAAACCTATTTATTAAAGTAAATAAAGCCTTTTAAGTATTTAATCATAATTTTATAAACTTAAGTCTTTTATTTTAAAGATTAATAAAATCATTTAAATTTAATATTTAATATTTAATATTTAATATGATCTTTATATATTCTTAAAGGTTATATTTGTCTTTATAATTTCTTTATTTAATAAGGTATTTATATTTATTATTATTTATATATATAGCTTTCATTTCTTTAAGCTTATATGTTTGTTTATATATAAAGGTTTAATAAATCTTATAATTAAATTATTTTGAAATTAATTTAAAATAATGCTTGAAATAATAAAATATTAAAGATTAAATAAATAGAAATATTACTTAATAATATAAATTCATATATAGCTTCTAAAATCGTCTTTTTACTCAAATAAAATTTAGCTTTTGTAAAATTAAAATTATTATTCAAGTATATTATTTTAATATTTAACGTTTTCTTTATATATATAATAATAGAAATAAACTATATTCTTTTGAAACATTAATCCTTTAAATTTATAGCTATTTATATATATATATATATATATTCCTTTTTATAAAACAAAAGTATATTTATATTTTATTATATAATAATTACTTTATATTATTAATATAATTTATACTTAATTATTATATAATCCTTTCTTTCTAATATTATATAATTTATACTTAATTATTATATAATCCTTTCTTTCTAATATTATATAATTAATATTCATAAAACCCTTTAATTTCTATTATTAAGTTTAAAAAGCTTATATATTACCTTTATAGTTTTTAATAAATTATAAGCTATTATAAATACGTGTTACAAAACTCTAACCTTTTTTAATATTTATAATATAAATTAATTCTTTATTAAGTATATTTTTAAT
Organism: Mycogone perniciosa; assembly: GCA_025331125.1. NCBI lineage: Eukaryota > Fungi > Ascomycota > Sordariomycetes > Hypocreales > Hypocreaceae > Mycogone > Mycogone perniciosa. The sequence continues at coordinate 50,900 of JAOALB010000189.1, forward strand.
AGGTTTAAATAAATCTTTTTAAAAATATTAATATACTTTAAAAAAGATCTTCTTTATATATAAACTATATATTACTTTAGTTTTATAATTAATTCAAAATATTATATCTTTTAAAAGTATTTAACAAGAGTATTATTTTATTCAAATAAACAATTACTAAATTATAGAAATATTCTTTAAATATAAAGGTAATTGTTTCTTAAGATATTATAAAAGCTTTAAGAAAACTAATGGCTATAATTAAATATATAATAAGCTATATTTAATTAAAATACTTTTTTGCTTTTATATTTGTTTTAATTTAAATAAAATTATAAATACTTTCAAAGGTTAATATTAAAGAAAGGACTTTATATAGTCTATTCATAATCTTATAATTAATTATAATACAGCTTTATCTAAAATAAAACATTTATTGAATGAGTAATATTTTATGACTAATTATAATGCCTTTTCAAAATAAATATAATAGAATTATATATTTCTAATTAAAAGGATTAAAAAGGAAATTCAATTAATATATTATTTAAACAATTACATAAACTTTTAAAGTCTTTGTATTAAATTATAAGTTCTTTAAACAATAATATTTATACTATTCTTTTGATTCTATTTTATAATTCTTATAATAATATTTTAATAATACTTTATAAAACATTTCTTTAAAGAGTCTATTATATCTTTAATGTTTATAAAGACTATTTTACAATTATTTTAAAGTCTTTTACGTTAAATAGTTTTTAAATATTATTAAATACTTTTTATAAAAATAATTACTGTTTAAATATTTTATCTTTCATTTTATTTAAACTCTCTTTTTAAATAAATAGCTTCTATAAGTAAATAAAAGATAACTTTTTAAATCTTTTTTTCATTTTATTTAAAACGTTTATATAAAGGTCCTATTTTATTATTAAACCCCTTTTAAATATATATGTTTTTAAAAACATTTTATTATTATATTAAATAAGGCTTATTGGTTTATTTAATATTGAAACTATTCTAATTTAATAAAATAAAATTAATAATAACATGATATTTCTTTATATCTGTTATATTATAAAAAGTAATCTTTTGATATTTCATAATTCTCAATTTAAAATATAATAAACCTTTAGTATTACCTTTTGAATTTAGTATTTCAAAGGAATATAATTTCTCAATTATTACTTTATACTGCCTTTATTAATAGTATTAATTTTATTTTAAATCTTATTTTATATATAAGCTTTATAATAAATAAAAGTCTTTTAAAATAAATTTATATTTTATATATTTATAATAAAATATAGTATACTTATATAAAATATAATCATATATATAAAAGAATTCAATTTAATAAAGAAGTATATTATAATAGCCTTAATATATATATTTATAATTAATATAAAGGGTAAAGAAAAATATATATATTTTAAATAACTATACTTTAATATAGTATCTATATAATATATATATTAATCTATATTTATTATATAAATAAGAAAAGCTTTTTACTATCCATAAATATAATTATATAATAATTTAATATTAAAAGCATTATACTTTTAATTTAATTTATTAAAAGGAATTTTAACCTTTCAAAAAGGTTTATTATTTTAAATACTTATAATACTAATACCTTTTTAATATAAGTATTTAAAAAGTAAAATATTTTAAATAATTAATTACTATCATAATAAAGTATATTCTTAATAATAAATAACTTTTAAGTTAAAATTAAATAGTTTTCTTATAGTTTTATATATTTTATTTTAACAGTTATATATTTATTAGATTTTATAATAAGTTAAAGTAATTAAACTATTATTATATACTTTAATAAATTTATTAATAAATATAAAGTAAATAAAAAATTAAAAAATTAAAAAACTTTTTTTTTATATTTCTAGTAAAATTATATATTTTATATATTAACACAAGATAAATAAATATTAATTTCTATATCCTTTTTAATAAAAAGTATAAAATGTATTCATATTAAAATTAAATATTTTAAAAATAATATAAATACTTTTATTATTATTTAAATAATAATAAAGAATTTAATTTTAATTATATAAGTAGTAATAATATGTTAATATATAATATTTATAAAATAAAGTTTAAAAGGAATATAATAAAATGCTATTATAATAAGTTTTAAAGATTTCTATTATTAATAAAAAAACGATTATATAAAGTATTTAAGATTTATACTTTATTTTACTTTTATATTAAAAGATTAAAATATGTTATAAATATATCATAATATATTATTTAATTAATTATTTAAAATAGTCTTCTTTTAAAATAAATTAAAATTTATAATAAAACTAAAGTATTATATATTCTATTTAATCTTATTATAATAACTATATAAAATCTAAATTCTATATCTTTTATATATTTCTATAACTAATTTACTTTATTAAACCTTTTTATAAAAGTAAAAGTTATCTTTTAAAGTATTACTTTAAATCTTTATTAATATATAAATTTTATTTATAAAACTTAATTATTTTAAAGTAAATTTTATTATTTAAATATTCTAAACTCTTTTTTCAATATATTAATAATTTATTTTAACTACTTATTAATTTAACTTTAATATTTGATATAATTCTTTATTTTTAAAGTATATTTCTTTTATATTATTTATAATGTATTTTTTATTTTCAAAATATATATTAAAAAGACTTTAGTTTTAATTCATCTTTAACAATTTTATTAAATAGTTTATTTAAAAGTTATACTATTAGAATAGAGATAAATTGCTACTAGAATAAATAATCTATACGCCTATACAGAAATCTTCCTAGCTTTCCATTCCTTAATCTTCCGTAACACCTTTAACTACAGTGAAAACACCAATTTTATATATTGTAATGGATTTCCCTTTAAATCCGTTATTGGCTTAATACAGTAATACTGCAGATAACTCTAAGCTGCTCGGTTCCGTCGGCTTAACCTCAGCATATAACGGGTCCCTTCACACTTAGAGATTAAGAGCTCATAGCCGATATTACAGGGGCTATAGTAAATCGTGGGTTATAAAAGCTTCTAGCCGATAAGGCTATATCTCTGCGACAGCAGCAGCAGCAGCAGCATTAAGCTAAATTAAAAAGATTATTTCAGCTACATAGCCAGAATAATAATCAGTTTAAGGGAATATATATATAGATAGAATATATGCTAAACACTTGTTATTTAACGCAATTTAATTATATTAAAATAGCTAGCTGTAGATACTATACTATATACTATAATTAAGTGTTATATAAAGGAGTAAGTTGTATATTAAAGGAAATTGCAGGCAGAATTTCCATATAGGCGTATAGACTATTTATTCCAGTAGCAATTTATATCTATTCTAATAGTATTACTTTTATTTAATTTAATGATAAGTTTATAAATAAATATTATATTAAAAGATAATATATAAATATAAAACTAGTGTTATTATTTATAAATAAATAACATTATACGAAACTTATAAATAAACAGTATATTATTAATATATATAATGGCTTTTATATTTTCAAAGTTTAAATATTTTAATTGATTTATTTATAACCTTTTAATTTATATACTTTTTAATATTATGAATTAATCTATATAAAAAGTTTTTTTTAAAATAATTCTTTTTATATTGATTTTAATTTAAAAGTATATGTAATATTTTATTATAATTATATACGTTTTATTATTTTATTTAAGGATATATATTAAGATATTATATTAAAAATCTATTATCTTTATTATAATTATATAAAACAATTATAAAGATTTTGATGTATTGTAAAACATAATAAAAATATTTATTTTATAAATAAAGTAAATAAAATAATATATAAATAACATATAAAAATATAAGTTTTGTATTTTATTTATATAATTCCTTTAATATATATATAGTCTATATTTTTTATTTAAGCTTTAAATTCTTTTATAGTTAAAGATATTGATAGTCAATGTTAAATTTACTTTAAATCTTAATATAATATTAATAAATTATATATTAATTCCTTTATTTTTTATATTATATAGATATTAAGGTTTATATTAAAAGAAGAAGGAAATGTTTCTATTACTTAAAATAATATATTTAAAAAAAAGTACTATAAAATAAAAAAGGTTTATATTATAAAAATAAAAAACAACCCCTATATTATTCGTCTTTAAAATTATATTTAAATACATTATACTAATATAAAATATATTGTTATATTTTAAAGGTTATATCCCTCCTTTTCAAGCTTAAATAAAAATATAATATTAATATAAAGTCTTTTAATTATACTAATATTTATAAACTTTATTAAATTTATAAACTTTTAAACTTAAGGTTTAAATGTATTTATTAACAAAAAGCTTTTTCTATTAAGTCTTAAAGTTTCTTTATATTTATATAATTGTTTTTGTATTTAAAATAAAAAGTTTAAAAACAAAATCACTTTTATTATTTATAAAATATATAATATTATATATATTTAAAGACAGATGTTAAACCAATAATAAAGTATATTAAATATATTAATTTAAATTAATATATAACTTGAATATATAATAAAACTTATACTTCCTTTATTAATAGAATCTAAAAAGATTAAAATAATTATATAAGTTAAAATTATTTTTCTTTAACTTAATAAAATTAATACTTGTTTTATAAAAGATATTATAAGATATATATTATTATTATTAAAAGTAAATATATATGTGTAAAATCTATTTTATATTAAAGATACCTCTTCTTTTATTAAACTTTCCTTTAAATAAAATAAATAATATTATATAGTTATTTCAAGATTAATTATATTTTCTTTTATTATAGAAATATCTCTTTAAATAAAAGCTTTTAAATACATAGTATCATTTACTACAGTTTTGTTTTAATGGTTATTAAAAATAATATAAAGATGATAACTATAATGTTTTTATATTGTTTATATTATTTAAAGAACATTTACTTAATTGAATAAAAAAAGGAATCTTTTAATTTTTGTTGCTTTGAATGAATTATCTATATAATATATATAATAGAATGTAAAGATTAAAGTATAATATATTTTTATACCATTAAGAAAGGCCTTTTCAAAAGCTATTTTTATAACTTTAAAAGGTTTATTCTTTATTATATTTATATTAAATATATATTTAATTTATATATTATACTTTTAAGTTTACATCCTTATAATCTATAGTATATCAAATATATTTATAATAGGTTTATATTTCCTTGTATATATTACTTTTATAAAAGGTTAATCTTTTAAGCGTTTTTATAATTGAACTAATAATCAATTTATTATTTAAATGTCCATTAGATTTATTAATAATGTTAATAATAAAAAAGCTAAGATTATAATTGAAATTATAATTTAAAAGTATATAAAAATTAAAATATAAATATCAATATTAATTCTATTAATATTTACTTTAAAATCATTATTTTAAGTTCCGTTTTTTTATATATATAATAATAAATTAATACTTTTAAAGTAAATTATTATAATAAGTCAAAATATCTATCAAAAGATTATTACTTTTAAATTTATTTAAAGTAATCCTTTTTAATTTAATTAAACTAAATAGCTTTCAAGTAAAAAAGTAATTATTATTTTAATTCAAGAAATTAAAATTAATTTTCTTTTAAACTTTTATAATAATTATATAAGTATTGAAATAATAATTGATTTAATTAATTAGGCTATTAGATTTAACTTTATCTTTTATATTATTTATTATAAAAAACAAATTTAAAACCTTAACCGTAAAAGGAAAATATAAAAAAGACAATATAGTTTTAAAAGGAACTTTTAAATAACTTCAATAATTATTCTTTAGGTTTATAATAATAATAGAATATAATATAGCTATATAAGGTATAGAGGAAGAAATAAAGTTTCGATTTTTAAAAGAAATATTGTAATAGCTTTACTATATATCTATATAATTGATATAAAAACTAAAAGAAAGAATATATATATTATAAGCGCCTATATAGCTTAATATATTATTTCTATAATATATTTGTTAATTGCATTTTTACTTTATAAATAAATAAAAGCTTTTTAATATTTATTAATATTAATAAATAATAAATCCTTAATTAATTTAATTTTATAATATTTTTATATTTATTATATTTAAACTTTATTTTATAAATACATAATACATTTATTTTTTAATAAAGTCTATAACTTAATAGTAAATATACTATATTATTAGTTTATTATAAGTATTAAATATATAATATATTTTATTTATATACAATATACTTTCAATTATTATATTTTAAATAATAGTATTAATTATATTTAAGGTGTTTATTTTTATATATATATTATTTTATTTATTACCTTTAATAATAAATTTCATTTTTTCTAAATTTATACTTTTAAAGTCTTTATAATTAATAATATTTCTTTAAAGTTTTAGTATTTAATTTAATTACAGTATATTCAAAGTTTAAATCCTTTATAATTATAATTTATACTTTAAAAGTATTATAATGTTATAAATATTTTATAGAGTAAAGTAAAGTTCCAGTTCAAACTATACTATATTTTTGAGAGGTATATTATATTTATATATAATATATATAATTCAAGATATAATATAATATCTTTTATAAACATAATTCTTAATAATATAATCATAATATATATAAAAGAATATAAATTCTCTTTGTTTTATTATATATTTATAGTATTTTCTCTAATTAAATGTCTATAATATATATTTACTTTATTTTTAATATTCCTATTTATATATAATACATTTCTTTATTTTAAAAGTATAATATCTTATAATAATAATGTATATTATAAAAATTTATTTCTATCTTTATTATAAACACTATGATTTTAGTTTTACTTTTTATTATGTCAAATAACTTAATTAAAATATAAATAATCACTTATAATTATTATTTATTTATTTAAAATATTATTATTATAATTTAACTTTATATAATTAAAGTTTAACTTTTATTTTATTTAATAAATTAAATATAATAAATATTTATTGATTTTAATTTCTTTGAACTATTTTAAATATTATTTATCATTATTTTGATAAACTTATAATTAATATAATTATGATTATAATATATAATTCAATTAAATAAACTATAAAAATAGCTTTTAAAACTATTTTAATTTTATAGTTTCATTTTAATATAAACCTTTAAAGTCTATAAACACTAATCTTTATAATTCTTTATAATTCTTTTTAAAAGTATTTAAACTTATTATAATCATAATAAAGAACCTTGTTTCTTTTTTTATAATATTTAAATTTATTTACTTTAACCTTTTTCATCAAAGTTAATTATATATTTATATTACTCTCTATATTTATATAGTTTCTAATAAACATAATAATACTTTTAGTAATAAAAAGCCTATAATTCTTTCTTTCAACCTTTATTTTAGATTTATTATAAAACTCTTTAATAAAAGTAAAACTCTTTTATTTAACCTTAAATATATAGTTTCTAAAAAATATAATATAATTAAAATACTTCTTATTTAATTATATTTATAGATTTACCTTTTAATATATATACTTTCATTAACATTTTTAAAGATACTCTTAAGTCTTTTTTAAATTGATTATAATTTCTAAATATAAATTATATTTATTTATTAACTTTACTATCATTATTAAAAAAGTCCTTTAAAATAAAATATAAATTATTCTAAAACATTATTCCTTACCTATTTTATACTTCAAAAACCTTTAGTAATTTCTATGTTGATATAAATTTAAAAATAAATAAAGTAAATATATAATTGAATATAAAATAACTAAAATATTCTAATATTTCTATTAAAAGGCTTAAAAGGCTATATTGTAGATAATATTTTTAAATCCTTAAAAAGTTAATTCCTTTTAAAGTTTAATTTTATAAACTTATAATAATTATTTATAATTAATAAATTATTTATTAAGATTTTCCTTTTTATACCGAAATATTAATAATAGTTTTCTTTCTTTTATATAAGTAATGTTTATATATTTAAACGCCCTTTTTATATAAATTTAAGATTATTTTAATTTATTAACTTTATTATTATTTTACTGTTAATAGTAAAATAAAATAAGATGTAAATTATTAATATTATTAAAAAGAGTATTATAGAAGATATATTTATAATATTATTTCTAGAATTTAATAGCCTTTTCAATATACTTTATTTACATTTTATAAGTTAAATGAATATTTAAACACTAAATTAAAGTTCATAGGATTATCTTAATAACACAATTTAATATAAATATTTAAGAAAATAATATAATTATTATTTTATAAACTAAATAGTTTTCATAAATATAACTATTAATAATTATTTAAATAATTATATTAAATAAATAATAAACTAGTTATATATATATAAAAGAGATTTATCTATAATTATTTATATTTTAATTAATATTACTATAATTACAGTAACAACATACTAATTAACTAAATAACTATATATTTTAAACTAATAAGTATTCAAGTAAATTCTTTTTATATACTAATTACTTTCTAATAATTATCTAAAGTAATTAATATTTTTTTATATCCCTATTACTTATTCTTTAACATAGTTAAGTTATACTATTTATAAAGTAACTAAAGTAAATTTATTAAATTAATATTTAATATATAATATAAAACTCTTATTTCTTAACCTATTAAAATAAATAAAGTAAAATTATTAAACCCTTTAACGTAATAAAATACTAAAAAATAAAGCTTATACATTACTTAATAATACTATGATCTAACTTAGTATAGTATATCCTTTTATTTCACTCGGATTAGTAGCTTTTGCCCTATAGGATATTAATAGGATATTATATTTCACTATATTATCTTATATTATATGATTTTACCTGGAATTAGCATTTCGAGGAATTGAATGATTTTGAGACCATGAGGGGGATACGAGCAGTAATCAATGAAATGCCATTTAACCAGGGATCCATCTATGGCCCGGGTTTGAGCCATAAAATGCGGGCCGATTCCCACAACCTGGCCGATGATGCAGGACTTCTTCAATGGATCAGAAATCGCTGACGAATGTTCTGAATATCTGATGCGATTACGAGCGCTACTTAGAATAGCATGGCGGGACAATTCGTGGTTGCAAAGTGGGTAGGCGGAAAACGTAGAGGAGCCAATTAAATATGTGCTACAGAGGAGAATGCAAATCATATGACAACCGCACCCGGAGACAATCGCGAAGAAGTATTCACAGCGAAAGGGTTAGGCAAGCAGTAGAAGCAGGCATACATACGAGTAGTTGACGTGTTTGGTGCTGGCCTATTCAGTGGCATGGCTAGATCGGGCTGGGTGGAACCAAAGCGGCACGGGGGAACTAAACCCGGGCACGGGGGAATAGGACTATCGTGAGGGAACCAAGTCCGGCATCCGGGGGAACCATTGGTCTGGTGCTCGAGAAACAAATGTGTCTTTGCCTTTGGATGTTGAAGGTACTATTACTAGTACTAGGTCATAGTTCGGATTCTCAATATGTTGGTGTGAGAGTGTAAAGAGTCAGTCAATATTCTCCCTTGACTTACACTTTGAACCCCCTCGATGCTGATACTCAGCCTTTAAAGTCTTCTAATGTGCCAGCCTGTTCACCCAACGGTAAGATGAATCGGCAGTGGGCTGTGTAAGGAATCCGCATTCGGACTAGTTCCTAACTCGGTGACGCCGATTCGGAGGAGATAATAAGCCAGATATGGAGAAACACGTCGCCGATCAATTGCAAATTCTCCTTTCATAACTGGTCACGCCACCAGCGCTAGGCTGAAATTCGAGGAGAATGCAACACGGGTGCATATTCACAATTCCCGAGTCAGCCGGCAGATCATCATTTCATCCTGTTTCAGTTAGATCATACGATCTTAGTCAGGGATGAGATGATCCTTCTGCAACCGGATATCATTGGCAAGCGATACGACTGTAGCAACCAAATGAACAAGCACAATATTCATGCTGACACTCTGCATAATACTGAGTATCCCTGAAACCGGAGAAATTCCTTTTATTGTTGATGCTAGTATAAATATCAAGGAGAATACCACAAGGTCAAAATTCACCCACTACGATCGCAACGGCTGGTCTCGACAAGATACCACAGAGCCCTAAGAAGTATTAACTACTTCCCCCCAATTGCGGCGATGCCTGGGTCAATGCCCCTCAGCTCGCTTCTGGTGCTTGCTATTAGCGCACTGCCGCTGACCTCTGCGTCCTGTCCATATATTGGCGGCAACCATGTCCGCGACACCGCGGAGCCTATCGTGAAGCCTAGGTTCAGCCCCGACGGCCCTGAATTTGGTCGATGCCCGAGGAAGAGCAATGTCGCTGGTGGCGGTACTCGTAGTCATGACTGGTGGCCATGCGAGCTGAGCCTTGCAACGCTGCGTCAAAACGCGGACAAGATCAATCCATTGGATGGCGGCTTTGACTACGCCACTGAGTTCGCCAAGTTGGACGGTAAGTCTTCATCATCATGCAAGGATTAAACGATTCATGTTGTAAATGCAGATGCTAACAACGGTGTTTCTTTGCAGTGGCTGCACTCAAAAAAGATCTCACGGACTTGCAGACAAGCTCCCAAGTCTGGTGGCCAGCTGATTTCGGTAACTATGGCCCCTTTCTGATCCGTCTCGCCTGGCATAGCGCCGGTACCTATCGTGTTTTCGATGGCCGGGGCGGCTCTGGTATGGGCCAGCAAAGGTTTGCCCCCCTAAATAGTTGGCCCGACAACGGCAATCTCGACAAGGCTCGTCGCTTGCTATGTAAGTCCATGTCCACTTTGAACCCCAAGCTCTGTATAGGGAGAGTTGTACTGACTGACACTGGGATGTAGGGCCTATCAAACAAAAATATGGAAACAAGCTCTCGTGGGCTGACCTATTTGTGTATGCCGGTAACACGGCAATGGAGAACATGGGCGTCCCTACGTATGGTTTTGCTTTTGGCCGCGTAGACACCTGGCAGGCGGATGAGGGGATCTATTGGGGCTCCGAGCACGAAATCTTCCCCAGTGGCGACAAAGAGCGCTACAACGAAAGCACAAACATTGTTGACCGAGCCGACAAGCTTGAGATCCCACTTGCTAATGCGAATATGGGGCTTATCTACGTGGACCCCAGGGGACCTCACGGTATTCCCAACCCCAAAGCTTCTGCCCTAGATATCCGCACGACGTTTGGTCGCATGGGTATGGACGATGAAGAGACGGTTGCCCTCATTGCCGGAGGTCATGCCTTTGGCAAGACTCATGGTGCCGTTTCAGATGACTTTATCGGCCCTGAACCCAACGCGGCCGGCATTGAGCTGCAGGGTCTCGGATGGAAGAACAGCTTCAACACTGGTAGCGGCAACAACAGCCATACCAGTGGTCTTGAGGTGATCTGGTCCACGACCCCTACCAAGTGGGCAAATGGTAAGTTAGGTATTCTCGCAAAATAGAGCAGGTGCTCCGATATCAAGTTTATACTGACATAGACTTTTACAGAATTTCTCTCTTCTTTGCTCCATAACAATTGGACACTTGTTAAGAGTCCCGCCGGTGCACCACAGTGGGAAGCTATAAATGCCAATGCCTCTTATCCTGACCCCTTCATCCCTGGCAAATTCCACAAGCCAACAATGCTCACGAGCGATATTGGCCTTCGCGACGATCCCATCTACAACAATATCTCCAAAACATTCCTCAATGACTTTGACTACTTCACACAGAAGTTCGCCCTTGCCTGGTGTACGTCAGCAAAATCCCCCTTGTATCTTTTATAACGATTGATTGCTGACTGGTCTTTGACACAGATAAGCTTCTTCACCGCGACATGGGCCCTATTTCACGCTACCTTGGACCCGAGGTCCCTAAGAAGGCTCCTTTACTCTGGCAGGATCCTCTCCCAGTCCCGAGTTACCAGACAATCAATGATCAGGATGTGAAACAGCTGAAGCAAGACATCCTTGCTGCTCCTGGCCTAAATGTCTCCAACCTTGTGACCACTGCTTGGGGATCTGCCTCGACCTTCCGGATCTCTGATAAGCGTGGTGGTGCCAACGGAGCCCGTATTGCCCTAAAGCCTCAAAATTCATTCCCGGCAAATAACCCTCAACGCCTCCAGGTTGTTCTCAAGGCCGTAAGTGAAAAGTGCATTTCAGTCTAGATTCGTTTACCATGTCGCTAATATTCATATGCTTCAAGCTACACGGAGTCGTGCAAAAGTTCAACTCGGCCAACAAGAACAAGAAGGTGTCTCTAGCTGACATCATTGTTCTCGGTGGTATTGCGGCTGTCGAAAAGGCCGCTAAAGAGGCCGGCATAGTCATCAATGTACCCTTCACAGCCGGTCGTGTGGATGCCACACAAGATCTCACCGACGCCGACACCTTTGTTTATCGTATGTCTCTGACATCTATCGCACCAGATTATCCCGTTTGGAATATGAATACAGATAGCTGACTCATCTCATTACAGTCAACCCCCAGGCGGACGGTTTCCGTAACTATGGTCACGGAACTGCTCGGTCTCTCACTGAGGAGCTGTTAGTTGATAGGGCTTCCCTTCTTACACTTAGCCCTCCTGAGATGACAGTCCTTGTTGGCGGCATGCGTGTTCTCAATGCCAATTACGATGGTTCCAGCTATGGCGTTCTCACAGAACGCCCTGGCAAGCTGACAAACGACTTCTTCACGAATCTGTTGAACATGTCGACCATCTGGTCGCCCGTTGCCAATACCAATGACGAGTTGTTCGAAGGCAAAGACCTCTATAATAGCAAGCCCAAGTACAAGGCTACCCGTGCAGACCTTATCTTCGGTTCGCATCCTGAGCTTCGCGCAATTGCAGAAGTCTATGGTGCCACCGACGCGCAAACCAAGTTCGTCAATGATTTTGCAAAAGCCTGGGCCAAGGTCATGGACTTGGATCGCTATGACATCAAGGGACGCAAGCAAAACAACGTGCAGTGATAATAATGAGGAGCAATACAAGCCTAGGCTTGAAACCCATGACATGAGTCTGAATTGGTCTGAATAAGCTGTTGTCCCAGCCAGGCTTATGTACCTCCCTTGCGTTTCTAAATAGCGGTGAATAAATAAGAGTTGTATATAGTACTTCCAATATCTTGGTTTGCGAGACAGTTAGCTTGGGGTAGTAAGAGTTCCTGTAAATGCATCCATTTACTGCTAATTGAGTCCTACCCTGTACTCTTAACTAGGCTTAAGATAAATAAAAAAATAAAAAATAAAAAGGGGCAATTCCCTCCTATAACACTAGGTCTTGGCACCTTATATTAACGTTTACGCTTATAATACTATTAAACTACTAATAGTATTAAACCTTTATTTATAATAGCCTTGAAGCCTATAAATGGCAGTCCCTTTAAGTTGAAGGAGTATATATTGAAAAAAGTATAATAAAAGGCGAAAAATATTATTTTTATTAAAGTAAAAATAAACTTTTATAGTAATACTATTACTATTAAATTTAGCCTATTATTAAAAAAAAGTTAATATATTCAAATATACTTTACTTTAAAGTTTAATATTAATAATAATTTTAATTTTTAAATATTTAATCTTTTAAATTTACATTTAATCTTTTTTAAATAATAAATATTAAAATTAAGATTTTTAAAGCCTTAAAAAAATTAAAGTTAATAATTAAACTTTGTGTAAAAATTAAATAATAGTTTTTTATATAATTTATAAAAGAGTTAATAATATTATTAATTAAATTAAATTAAAATATTCTTTAAAACTATTATATTAATAATTTAAATATTAAAATGCCTTTTAATATATTATAATAGTAATAAATAAAATATATTAAATTATCGTCTTTTTCATAAATATAAAACAGTTTTATAAATAGCTTTTAAATTAAATTTAGAATTAAGTATATGAAAATATTAAATATATTATATTTATTTATTAATTATAAAGATAATTTAATAAACAATTAATAGTATTTTTTAAATACTATTAATAAAATTTAAATAATTAATAACTTTAATTAACTAAAAATTTAAATAAAAGCCTTTTAATAAATGAAGTAAAATTAATATTTCTTTAAATATTATAAAGGTTAAAGCAGTTAAATAATAATATATATATATAGTTTCTATTACAGTATATAGAATAGCGGGTTAAGGTAATATCTTTATTATGCCTTAAATAAAGCAAGAAGCTATAAAAGTGTGGTTTAAAGGTATAGGACTAAGCTATTATATAAGGATATATATAATACTAATAAGTTATTAAAGGGCAGGTTTAGTGCTATAACAGTTCCCCCCCCTTTAAAACTCTATTTATCTTTAAATAGCTATTCTAAGACTATGTATTTTCTAATCCTTTTATTATATTAATTCTATTATAAGCGGCTATTGCATTATAGGTTTAGCTAATTAATTATCTTCCTTTTTTTAATTCAGGCTGGCAGGCTAGGCTTATTAAGGGTTTTTATATAATATTTTAAAAGGGTAGTATTTTATCCTTTTAAGTCATTTATAGGTTATTCGCTTAATATATAGTATTTCTAGGGTATAGAATAGTATAGGCTATCTTTATTATAGCAGTTAAAGATATTATTAAATTTCTACTTTTCTACTACTTTATTTATTTTATTATCTCTTTTAAAGATTTATCTTTATATATTTTTATTTTTTATTCATTAATAGTGTTTTATCCTGGTAACTATATTTATTAATGTACTTTATTAACTGCTAATGGTTTAAAGAGAGAGTTATAAACTATAAAGAAAATATAAATATAGTTAAAGGGTTTAAGTCAATAGGCTTAAAGGTATATATTAAAGACTTTATATAAGTTTACTTATTTCTTATCTCTTTTCTTTATTAAGCACTTTATTTTAAAATATTTAATCTTTCACTATATATTTTTAGTAATTATAAATTAATATAAATCCTTTTTCAATATATTAGCTATAGCTTTATTTAAAATAATTAATTATATTATAAAAGCTTTTAATTAATTTAAAGTTTATTAAAATCTTTAACTATAATATTTATTTTATAGAAACTCTTCTTTTAAGTAATAAATAGGTTTAATAGGCAGGGGTTTAATGGCTTAACTTTTAAATATAAATAAAAACTATAATTTATAAAAGAATAATAAAGCTTTATTATTTTAAATATTTAGTTATTTTAAGTAAACTTTATAAATAATAACTAGTTTATTAAATCATTTTAATATAAATTTATAAGTTATTTAAAATATTACTTTACTTTAATATAATTATTTTGAAGGCTTTATATAAAGTATAAATATATAAAATAAAAGTATTAGTAAATTCTTTAATATTAAATATATAAATAGTAATAAAATAATATATCTTTATTAAATAGTATATTATTACAAAGGCATTTTTATAAGTTAAGCTATATTAATTATAGTTGGGCAGTAATATAATATAGTTTATTAAAATAGTACTTTAAGCTTAAAATAATATTAATAATAGTTTTAAAACTTTCAAAAGAGTAGATTTATTTAACTTTATTTAAAAGTATAGGTTATAACTTTTAAAAAGAGTATTAATATTAATTAATATTTATAGCTATTAATATATATAATTAAAAAGGTTTAGTATTTTAATTTATTTTAAATATCCTTTTAATGTAAAAAGGTATATTTAATATATAATTTATATTTTTACTTTATTTATTAGTAAAAACAAAAATTACTTTTAATAATATGTTTAATTACTATAAATTTAAAAGTTTTATATTACTGCCTTTATATTACTTTAACTACTTTTAAGCTATTATTAAATAGTTAAGGTTTCAAGCGCTTATATTATCATATATATTATATTTAATATTTTATAAGCTTTATTAATTATTTTATCAATTTATATTTTTAAATTTAAAATTAAAGTATTAAGTATTATGGAAAAAAGCTTTTTATTATTTATATATCCTATAATATTAATATAGGTATAAGGGCTAAAGTAATCTTTTAAAAATAAACCATTTTATTTCTTTTAATTAGCTATTACTTTAATTTAACTTTATTAAAATATCTTAAAATATCTTATTTGATATATTAGGCTTTACTGCTTTTAACTTAAATTAATACATAATTTAAAAACTATATTAAAATAAGAATTTAGATTAATAAGTCTATTTTTAATTTAATACTTTCATAGTTATAAAATATATTAAGTTTTTATAATTTATAACAATTTTAAATTTATTTTTTACACTTTAAAGTTTAAAGCGCCTTTTCTTATAAATTTTATAATTATATTTAATTGGTCAATACTTTAATAGAAAAAATATTATTAATCGTAAAATACTAATTTCATTATAATAAAAAATATATTATTAAATATTTAATTTAAAGTATTTACTTTTAAAATTACTTTTTTATTATAATTAAAAAAAGTAAAGATTAAAGTAATTATAAATTAAACTTTAAAATAGTTAAATATAATAGTATAAAGTTTTATTTAATTTTATAGTATACTCTTCTTTAAAAGGCTATTTAAAGGTTTATAAATATTAAAAAGGTTTTTAATAAACTATTAGTGAAAATTCATAAAGCTTAAAAAGTATAAAAATTTATAAAAGTTTAAAGGTCTTTTTTAATTTATAATTATAGCTATTTTTTTAAAGTTTATCTTAATACTATTATTTGTAATTATTAAATTAAATACTCTATTTTTATTATTTTAAAGTTATATTTCTTAATATTAATTTAATAATATATATTAAGTAATTTATTTATAATATTTTATATATATTACTAATGTTGTTTTTATATAATAAATATATTGAAATATTATTAAAATAGGTTATATAAGTTTTATTAAACAAATTATATCAAGTATAGTTAATATAATATTAAAAAAAGCTTAATATATTATAAACATTAAAAGGTATAATAAATATTTTAAAAGCTTAAATTAGGTTATAAAAGCTATCCTTTATTTATATCCCTTTATAATTTTAACCTTATAAAAGGCAGCTATTATATTTAGTTTAATATAAAATTTAATACTATATAAAGTATTTAATACTTTTTAAATTAATAGTAATAAATAGTAAATCTTTATAGTAATATTATCAAAGCTTTAATTGTTTTAATAAATATAAACGCCTTTTTCATATTTTATAGTAAAAAGTAATAAAGTAGTATATTTTACTTTAAATTGTTTAATAGATCCTTTAATTAAGTTTTTATTTAAGTTTCTTTTTATAATTTAAAGTTTATTTAATAACATTGAATAGTTTCTTTAATATAATAGACCTCACTTTAATAAAAGTTTAATTTTATAGTTTTATAATCTTTTAAGAGGCAATTTATTTATTAGTTATAAAAGGAAAATAATAATTTTATTTTATAGTTAATTAAAAAGTTTCTTTTAAACATTACTTTCTATTAATTTTAACTTTACTTTTATAAATTTATTAATATTAAACTTTAATATCCTTTAAAGGTATTTTCAGCTATAATAGTATATAACGAATTTTAAAAAAGCTATAAAAAGTAATATTTATACTACTATAAAGCTCTTTTATCTTTATAATATATTTATAAGTATATTCTTATTAAACCTTTATAGTTAATATATTTTATATTTATATATTTATATTGTTTTTATTTAATTTACTTAATTTATTTAACTTAACTTTATCAATTAAATAAATAAAGCTTTATAGAATTAAATAAATAATATTATAATAAATATTTAAATATCTATTTAATTTTATTATTTATATAGCGCTATTATTATAAAGTTATTAAATATTAATTAATTTCATTTAAAGAATTATATTAAATTATATTAATATATATACTTATAGTTATCAACTATATATATTATTTAAATTAATATTAAAATCTTATTTAATACTATGTGTATATTAATCTTTAATCTTTTTTACTTTATAAGTTAAAATATATAATAGTAACTTTACTTTAAAATTAATATAAAGTTAATATATAAACCCCTTTGTCTTTATTAAAGTATTATTTTATTTACTATACTTTTAATATAAACCTAAAAGTTAAATTTCTTTTTAAACTTTTTTTCAATCCTTTTTAATATATTATTTTATTTCTCGCTAAGAATATAAAGTATTAACTGTAAACGTTTACTTTATATATTAATATATTATAGAATAGTTATTAACCTAGGAATTATTAGTATAGTATAGGTTTAAAGGCAATAGTTTATTAAATAGTATTATAAGTTAATGTTAACTGTTAATATAAGCTAATTAAAATTAGAATTATATTATTATAGCTATAGTATTTTAAAAATGAAAGGCTTTTAATTTAAGTAATTATATTATTAAAGTTTAAGACTTTTAAAGAAAATCTTAATCTTTAAAGTTTTATATTAAATAACTAGTATTAATAAAACTTAATATAATTACCAGTAAATTTATAAAGAATAAGATAAAAAAAGAACTAGTAATTTTATATTTATAGTATTGAAAATCTATAGTATATTAAAAATAATAATTTATTATATTTATAAATGTATTCAATTTATAGGCTATTTTAATATTTTATTATACTTTTTGATATAATATTATTAAAAAACTACCTTTTCTTTACCTTTTTATATTAAAAGTAATGTCTTTATAACTAAACATATTACTAAAAGTAATTAAGTCCTTTATAAACTTAACTTTATTAATATTACATAATAATAAGGTTGTATAATATAATAAATTATTCTTTTAAATTAAAAAGTATTAATATTATAGGAATTCAAGAATAGGATTTTATAATATTAATATACTTTTTTCTTTAATTTAAAATATATACTGTACTTTAAAGCGCTATAATACTATTGCTTTAATATATTATATATTTTAAAAAGCTATTACTATATCCCTTTAAAGTTTAAACCTTTATAATATTAGCTTTTTACTTTTTTATATAATTATTAACTATATATTAACTACTATAATAATAGTATAAATTATAAAGTTACTTATACTTTTCATATTATAAAGTAAAGGATATAGTATTTAATTATATTAAATTACCTATATTCTTCCATTTTAAAAGGTTTGATTTATTTTAAAATAGAGTCTATTAAAACTATGATTATTATTTAGCTTTTTAAACTTATAGTTACCTTTAAATTTAATATAATAAACCTGCCTTTTAAATTTATTATAAACCTTTTAATTAAAAGTTCTTTAAATAAATTAAATATCTTTTTATAGGTTTATCACTTTTATTAATAAAAGTAACTATTCTTTTAAATCCTTTAAAGTAAAAGGCATTAACCTTTTAAATGTTAGTTGTATAAGCTTAAACTATAAATTTATAAAATTTAATAATAAACTTTTAAAATACTTTATTTACTATACAGTAAATATTGAACTTTTAGGCAGTAGATTGCGAAAAGTTAAAAGTTTTATAGTATAAATTTAAAAATCTAATAAAAGGTTTACTATTTCTTTACTTTTATATTATGTAGTTATTTCTTTTTATTATAATATAATTAAATGCCTTTTATATTAAATTATAGGTATTTATATTAATCTAGTTTAACCTTTAAGGGATAAACTAAGGGTTATAGGTTTATATTAATAAAAAGGGTAAAAATAAATATTAAGTAAAGTAATATAGTTATAATTCTATAAAATAGGCAATTTTACTAGATGCAAGTATTAATAACTATTTAAATAACTATATTAAATCATTATAATTTATTTAGTTTTATATATAAAACAGATATATAATAAATATATTTAAATTATATATAGATTATAGTTATATGAAATTACTTTAACTTGCACTTTATAACCTAAATAATCTATAGGTTATAGTGATTGAAAAAATCCTTTTTAATTAGTTAATTATTGTATTATATTTCTAGGGTATATATTATCTTAAACCTTTTATATAGCTATAAAAGGGTTATATTATAATATAATATCCCCTTTCTATTAGTTTTATATTTAATACCTTACTTGCTTTATATAAATATTATACCTCTTTTTATAAATATAAGAATTTTTATTGTCTTCATTTCTTTATATATATAGTATTAATAATATAAGTGATATTAAAAAGGCTTCTTCTTTAAAGACTTCTTAATATTAAGCCTTTCTATCTTTTATTAAAAAACTAGGTTTTGAAAGTATACTTTATGTATATTATTATTTTTATAAGTATATAAATAAGATAATAAAAAAAGGATTTTAATATGAAAAGTATATTTAATAAAGTTAATTTTGTAATAGTTTTAAAGTATTAGTAAATAGTTATAAAGACTTTTATTTGTTTTATATTTCTTTTCTTTTTTTAATTTCTAAATATTTTAAATTACTTTTAAATATATGTAATTAAAGGTATAGGAATAAAAGGCAAAGCTTAAGCTAGCAGAATTATATTATAAGTGTTTAAAGGCTTTAGCGCGATTAATTTACTTTTATATTTAATATAAACCTTTAAGAATACAAAGTATAAAAATAGTAAACTTTAAATCAAAAAGTATAAATAAATTAAATAAAGTTAAAGATTATAAATTAAAGGCTGCTATAAATATTTATTCCTTTAAGGCTTTCAATATAATTAATTCAACTGCTTTTAAGCTACTTAATATATTATTAATAGGCTAAGACCTTGGTAGAATTATTATAGAATTATCTAAAAGTATTTAAAATATTCTTAAAGTCTTTAGAAATTATATCTTTTGTAGTTTTCTTTACGTTCTTCAATGTTAATATTTATTATCTTTTATTTTTATAGCTTTTATTTCTTTAATTTTATATTTCTTTTTAATTTATATAATTTTTCTTAAGCTTATACTTAATTTAGTTTTCATTTATTTTATAATATTCTTTTAAATAGTAAAATATATTATTAAGTAAATTTAAATACTACTTAATAGTATAAGTCTATAAATAACTTTTAAAATAAAGCGTTTAAGTAAATATAGTTTGAACGTTTTAAAATTTAATTTATTATTCAGTTATATTATTTTAATATTTAAAGTGTTCTTTCTAATATGTAACACTTTAAATAAATTAAATCTTTCTTTAAAGATTAATCCTTTCATTTATATTTATTAATATAGTTTTTGATTCCTTTTTATATAAAGTGAAAGTATATTTATATTTGCTTATATAACTACCTTATACCTTTAGCTTTAATTTATATTTTATTAGTGTATAAGCCTTTTTTTATTCTTTTATATATATTTAATATAAGGCTATAGTCAATATATATAAAGCTAAGTTTAATTAACCTTAAAATATTATTATTATAAAATATCTATATAATTAATAGCTGTTTTATTTAATTATTTTGATTAAAGTTAATATAACTTTTTAAATTAACTTTAATAATTTAAATAATATATTTTATATAACTATTTATCTGTAAAGAATATATAATATTAAACTTATAATTTATATTTGTTTAATTTATAAATACTTATTAAAATCTAAATATAAAGGTTAATCTTTAATTTAAAATAACCTTTATTAAAGTTATATCATTAACTATAATATATTATAAGAATATATAAATTAATATCTTTATATTTATTAGTTTTTGATATTTAAAAACATAATAGTATTTAATAAATTAATTTATAATTATTAAAACAGTATTATATTTAACCTTTAATTTTAATTCTATAAATAGTAGTAGTTTAATCATACAGTTTGATAAAATTAACTTTTAGTATTATTTTAATATTAATAAAACTTAAAGTTTATTATATAGGTTATATTTTAAAGATTTAATTATTTTATAAATGATATAATAAAATAAATATCTTTTTTGTAAATCTTTTTTTTAAATCCTTTTTATATTTATTATTAAATTCCTGCATTATTAAAGTCTATACTTGCTAAAAATATATCATTAGTCTAAACAATATAATACTTTTTAATATATTAAAGTATACTCTAGTTATTAAATACTTTATATATAGCTTAAAATACTATTTATAAATATAATCTTTAAAGGTTTATTTTAAGATTTATTAAATATACTTAATCCTCTTTAAATTATAGTTAATTTAGTTATTAAATACATTAATTTATTTATTTTTGAATCCTTTTTTAAAATGTTACAATAAAGCTACATTTTAAATGCTATTTTATATAGTAAATTGACTTTTTAAAAGACTATTCCATTATTGCGAAAGATACAATACTTTTATAATTAATATATATTTTAACTTTAAATATTCTTTTTAATAAATAATAATATTATTTCTTAAATATAAAAATAAATAAAGAATTCTTTATTATATATTCAATAATTTAATTTTATACTATATAATACTGTAAAGTAAAAGGTAATAATATATAATACATTATTTCTATTTATTTAATTAAACTAAGCTTTTAAAGTAAAGTTAAAAATATTTATTATAATTTCGACTTTATTAAATAAATAAAATATAATAAACATAGTTTATTTTAAAATAAATTATTTCAATTTATTAAATATACTTTATATATTTAATATTTATAAAAACCTTTAATTTCTTTAAGTTCATTTATAAACACTTTATATAATACTTTTATACTTTTTAATAAATTATTAACCATAGTTAAAATTTTTAAAAAGCTTTAAACTCTTTTAATTATTATATATATAAATTAGCTTTTTATGATTTATACTTCTAATAAATTTATATAAATTTCTTGAAAGGTAATAATATACTTTAAAAAAATAATTGTTTATATATAAACTTTATATTTTATAACTTTTATTGATAGTGTAATATTATATTATATTTATAGTATTTTATAAATATATACTTTATATTCTTTAAAAGTATTTAAAAAGCTTAAAGATTATTTAAATAAATAACTATAAGAATATTAAAGTATCTTTTTAATATATAATTAATTCTTTCTTAAAATATTATAAAGGTATTAATAAAATTAAAAAGTATAATTAAATATTTAAATAAACTGTATTTAATTTAAAATATAGTTATTTATTTATATTTTCTTTTAATTTAAATAAAGTTATAAATAGTTTTAAAGTTTTATACTATAAACTATATGTTTTATATAGTTTATTTTATAATTTTATAATCAATAGTCATAAAGTTTTATTTTTAATAATAGCTTTATTAAACTATTGATAATTTATAAGTAATTATAGTTTACTTTTTCTTTTTAATATAAATATAATGACGTAGTTTACTTTTAATAGAATATATTAAATATACCTTTTAATTAATATAATTGTTAAATATTTCTATAAGCTTTTAAGCTTTTCTTTATTTAAATTATAAATCTTATAAAAGGTAATACTTATATTATCTTTAAATCTAATTATATAGTTTTATTTATTATATTTTAATAGTTTAATATTCAATGTTTCTTTAAATAGATTCTTATATTTCTAGTATTCTTTATATATATTCTATGGTTATTTTAATAATACCTTTATTATCAAGCCGTTTATTTTAACTTTATTATTTATATAATTTAATACTTTTTCTAAAAAAGTAACTATTCTTTAAATTTATTCAAACTTTCCTTTTTTTTATTTATACTTTATTTTTAAATATATTATTTCTATAATTTAATTTAAAGTAACCTCTTTAATTCCGTTTTTTAATATATTTAAAGGTTTTATATAAAATCCTTACTATATAGTTAAAGCCTTTTTAATACTTTTAACTATTGAAGAAACTTTACTATTATATTAATAAAGTTAGCTTTACCTTTAATTAATATTAAAGTTATTATGTTTTAATTAAAAATAATAAACTATAATATTATATTTATTAATATTTACGATATTATAAAAATATTGTTTTTATATTTAGCGATTTTAAATTTAAAATAATAAATATTATATTTAATTTCTTTATTATTATATATAAAGGCTCCCTTTTTATTTTATACAGTTAATATAGTAACTATAACCAGTTTATAGTTATAAATATAATAGTAATACCTATTATATTCTTATTTCATAATATATATAGTTAATATCTTTTAATAATTATCCTTAATTTAAAATATAATAAATCTTTATTTTTACTTTTATTATTTAATATCTTAAAAATATAATTTATTAATTATTACTTTACAGCCCTTTTATAAATAATATTAATTCTTTTTTAATTTCCTTTTTCTATATAAACTTTATAATTAATTAAAGCTTTTCAAAGTACATACTACTTCTTTCTATTATAAATAACTCCTTTATAAATAATAATATTAATTTAATTTTAATGCAATTCCTTTATAATTTAATTAATTCCTTTATCTTTTAAAGTAGGTTTATACTTTATATATTTCTATATTTATTATTTTTAAAGTCTTTCCTATAAATAAATAATATATTTATGCTTTTAATAGTATATATAGTCTAATAATAAATATAGTATATTATTTATTTATTCTAAATATTAGTTTTATAACTTATCTTACTTATATATAATACACTTAAAGCTATTATACTTTAAGTAATATTATTAATTATATTTAAACCTTTTATTATAATAAAGGTATTACTTTATTAATTTCCTTTTATAATAATCATAATATCTTTTAAATTTATATTCTTTACGTCTTTATAGTTAATTATATTCTTTTAAACTTTAAATATTTAATTTTATAATAATTACTTTAAAGTTTCAATACTTTATAAGTATAATTTATTTCTTAAAAGTGTTTTAATTTTATGTTTATTTTATAATATAAACTAAACGCTTAATTAAAAATATATTATATTTTTTCTTAAAGTATATTATATACTTATATGTAATATAAATAATTTAAGATATAGTCTATTATTCTTTATAAATAAACTTATATATAATATAGTCTCTTTATATATAAAAATATATAAATTCTATTTATATAATTAAAGCAGTTATATTATAACCCGATTAGGCCAAGGCCTAGCTAGAGGAATATCGGAATAATAGACTAATAGGAATATAATTATTAAAGTATATACTAAATTACTAATAATTAAGTATATATATAAGTAATTATAAACCTTAAATTGTTAAAGATATAGCTATATTCTTTAATAATTATTATAACTCTCTTTTATATATATATAACTAGCTTATTATTTATTTAATATAGTTACTTAAATAGTTATTAATAATTATATTTATTAAAACCATTTATTTTATAGAAATATAACTATATTACCCTGCTTAGTATTTACTTTTAACCTCTTTATTAATATAAATTTATAAACTTTAATTTAACTATTAAAAATTAACCTGGATGATTATATATTAATAACTCTTAGTTAAAAGGCTATTAAGAATTTTAAGTAATACTGTAAGTATATTTACTAAAATATCTTTTTTTAATAATCTTAATACCTTACCTTTTATTTTACCTCTTTAGTAAAGGCAGGCTAATAATAAAGATAATAATATAAATAGAAGTAAAGATAAATATAAAGTTAATAAAATAAAATAACTATATATTTATATAAAGGAACCCTTTAAATATATAAAAGTTAATTGTATAAAATAAAAATAATACCATTAATATTTAATTATTAAAAATAGTAGGTTTTAATAAATAATTTACTAATAGTAAGCAACTATTATAAATTTATAAAATTAGGCCTTACCTGCTTTAAACTTTATAATAAACTTTAAAGGGAATTAACCTTTAACGGATTTAAAAGAAATACTTGAAATATAGCCTTTAAAGCCTTTTAATAAAAGTATTATAGTATTTTAACTGTTTTTTATTTAACTATATAACTATTTTACCTATTTTTAATTAACTTTAATATAAAGACTAGTAAAGTTTTTTTAACTATTAAATAATTTAAAGGCAATACTTTAAAGTAATTTAAATTTACTTAAAGGGATTTCTTTAATAATAAAAGTAAAGCCAATAAATAAATATAATTTATATTTACTAGCTATAATTAATTTAAAGAAAAATTCAAAAAATATTTTTAATCGTATTAATAAAAGTATACTATAAAAGATAAATTTATAAATTAAATTTAAAAAAGAAAATACTTTAACTATATTATATATTTTAAAAACTATACTTTAAAAGTTAAATAAAGAAACTTTACCTTTATTAAATGCTTTTATAATAAATTTAAATTAAAAGTTAAAAAGGAAGTTTATAAATTCTTGTATAATAAAAGTATTATTAAATTTATTAAAAAATATAGAAATATAGATAATTTACTTTATAAATTTTAGTTAAATATAAAAAAAGATAATAGTAATTTAAATAAATTTAAAGGTATTCAAGATATATAAATTAAAGTAAAAAGTAATAAAAATATAGTATTAACGTTAATAATAAAATATTTAATTAAATAAATTTAAATGTTATTTAAAAGGGAAAGGTAAAAGTTATTTATTATAACTGTAATAAATTAAAATACTTTTTAAAAGATTATAAAGCTTTATAAAAGCTAAAATTTAATAAACTTTAAAAGCCTATACTAAAACTTAAATAAAAAGTTAATATAGTTTTAAAATTTTTAATTATATATTATTTAACTAAACTATATATTATAGTAATAGCTGCTTTATTTATAAACCTAATAAAGATAAAAGTAAATAATATTTAAAATAACCTAGAAAGATATTTATAATAAATTAAAGGGTATATTGGTTAAGACTTAAATCTTTAACTTTTAAAGGTATTTTTAAAAAAGATAAAGTAAATAAATATTTACTATATTTAAATAGTTTAATAAAATAAAACTTAAACTTTAGCTATATAAAGTTAAATGAGGATAATAATATTTTAAATAAATAAATAGTCGCTATAATTAATTATTAATACTTTAATTGAATTAATATAAATAATAAAAGATAAATTAATAGCAGTAACTTAAATAATAAAAATAAAAATAACCTTTTATAATATAGACTATTATTATATAATACTATACCTTTAAAACTAGAAAATATATTACCTATAAATAATAACTTTAAAAGTAAATTAAATAAATATTATTTAAATTTAATTAAAAGAGTTATTATAAGTATATAATAAAATAGGTTAAACCTATACTTATATAAACAGCTTTACATATAAGATAAAGCTAATAATAAAATGGCTGTTAAAGCTATTTTAACTGCTTTAACTATATAAACAAAACCTACAGATTTTTATATATAAAGAAACTATACTATAAATAACCTTATTTATAAAAAATAGTATATAATATTTTAAATTACTTATATTATATATAGATATATAGTATATTTTCGAAAAAAGAAATATAATGTACTTTTAATTAAAATCTTATTTTACCCTTTAAAATAAATATAAAACTATAATGCTTTTAAAGAATAAATTATAATTATATAGTATTAAAACTTTAAGAGTATTATTATTAAATTAAATACTAAAGCTTTAAAGGAATATTATTAGCTATAAAGATTTAAAGGATATAAGTTTAAAAGATACTATATTTACTGTTAAGAGAAACTAATAAAATAGCATTTCCGCTATAATAAAAGGTTTAAATGCAATTAATAATACTATTTAAAGTATAATAGCTTAAAGTATATTATATATAAATAAAATACGTTAAGGGTTAATATATATAATGAGCTAATAATACTTTATATTTATTACTAGACTATATATACTATTAAAAGGATAAATATACTATTTATTTATAGAAAAAACTTTAAAAGTAGTAAATATAAAAGTAGATTAAGTATAAACCTATTATAGAAGATAAAGAGATTACTGAAATTATAAAGGAGCTGTATTAAAATTAATTTAATTTTATTATTTATAAAGGAACTGCCTATAATAGAAAAAGGTAGTATTTGCTTTAAAGAACTTTAATTAATTATAAAATCTATATAAAAGAAATTAGGAAATAATTAATATTACCTATAAAAAGGCTATAAAATAATAACTGATAATTTATATCTTTTAAAATATTAAATAATAAAAGTAATAATAAAAACTTACTATATTTTAAATTAAGGATAATAGTTACAGGATATTAGTTATATATATTAACAAATAGTAAAGTAATAGGCAATTTTATTGCATTTATAACTATAGACTTCTTATAATTACTTTAAAAGAAAACTAAATTATATTAACTTTATTAGGCAAAAAGAGGAGCCTTTATATAAAATAACGGATAGGTTAAATAAAAGGTTAATTATTTTAAACTTAAAATCGCTAAATATAAAAGAGTAGTTCTTTATAATGTAGCGAATATTAATAGGTATAGGATTATTTTTAGTTATTTTTAGTTAAAATGTAATAACTTTAATATTAACTAGGAGAATAGCTAGCTTTATTAATGCGATAGCGAAGCTCTTTTAATAATTAGAATTATTAAAAAGGCTTTAGCTGTAAGGCGGAAATTTTATATAAAACCTTTAAATATATTAAAAAAAGGAATTAAAAAAGTTACTTTTAATTTAATTATAGGAATAATCTATTTAAAAGTAAAACTTAAATAAAGTAAAAGAAAAGATAAATAAATTTAAAGAATAATTGCCTTTTTCTAAAAAGTATTTAATAATATTAATAAAATACTTCAAATAAAAAGCTTTAAAACAGTAGCGTTATTAAAATAACTATAAAATATATTTAAAGAATACTAAAAGTATAAAAAGCTATTTAAAGAAGTATTTAATATGAAACTATTAAAATATAGTTAATAAAACTATATAATTAAGCTTAAACATAATATAAGTATTATTTTCTATAAGATTTATAATTTAAATAAAAAAAGGCTTAAAAGCCTATA
The DNA here is from genome assembly GCA_025331125.1 of Mycogone perniciosa. Lineage (NCBI taxonomy): Eukaryota > Fungi > Ascomycota > Sordariomycetes > Hypocreales > Hypocreaceae > Mycogone > Mycogone perniciosa. The sequence continues at coordinate 79,620 of JAOALB010000189.1, forward strand.
TAACTATTTAGATAATATATTAATTAAAGGGTATATTTAACCTTTTTTATTAAAAATAGACTATTTTATTATATTTATATTAAAAAAAAAGGTAAATTATGCTTAATTATAGATTATTAATAGTTTAATACATTACTATTAAAAATAAAATTCTACTACTATTAATTATAAAATTACAGGATAGACTATATAGGAAAAAGTAGTTTATAGCGCTAGACTTTAAAGGCGTTTATAACTTTATTTAAATTAAAGAAAAATATAAATAAATAACTGCTTTTTAAATTAAATATAATTTATTTAAATATTTAATTATACTTTTCAGTTTTATTAATGCCTTTATAATATTTTAAAAAATAATAAATAATATATTAAAAAGGTATTTTAATATTAATATAATTATTTACTTAAATAATATTTTAATTCTTTTAAATACCTTTAAAGAATATAAAGTATATATTTATAAAGTATTATAAATATTATAAAATACTAAACTATTTATAAAAATAAACAAATATAAATTCTATATATAGAAAATTACTTTTTTAAAGTATATTATTAGTTTTAAAGAAATTTATATACATTTATTAAAAGTAAAAGTAGTATAAAATTAACTTATACTTATAATAATTATAGAGGTTTAAAGCTTTTTAAGATTTATTAACTATTATTAATAATTTACTAAAGGCTATAAAAGTATTATATAAACTCGTAATGAATTTACTAAAAAAGATTAAAGGGTTCTATAAATATTAAATATATAAAAGGCCTTGAATAAATTTAAATAGTTTATTTTAAAAAAACTTATATTTATTATATTTAAAATATTTAAACAAATAAAAGTTAAAATAAATACTTTTAATTTTACTATAAACGCTTAATTCAATTAAAAGTATAAAAACAGTAAACTATACTTTATTGCCTTTTACTTTAAAGTATTATATAGCGTAAAACTAAACTATTTAATATATAATAAAGGATTCCTCACTATTATTTTTATATTTAAAGCATAATAATATTACCTATTAAAAGAAATATATAAAGTTAAAGTATATATTAACTATAAAAATATTATATACTTTGCAATAATTTAATAATTTTTTAAAAAGCAGCTCTGCTATATAAAATACCTTTTAGAATTGAATTATATTTTAATCTATTAAAAAGCATTTAAAAATAGATAAGTAGATTCGCTTCGCAAATAAGTTAATTATAATTAAGGAAAGATTAAGTATACTAGGCAGATATTAAAATAAACCTTTACAGGATATTATTAATAAATAGGATTTTAAGCTATATATAAAGTATTTAATAATAATACTATACTTTAATATATTAAAGCGTATTATATTACTTAAAATAATACTAGATTGTTAACAGATATAAAGTTTAATAAAAAAGGAAGTTAATAATAAAATAGAAAGATTTAAATTTTAAATAAACTTTAGAAAAGTATAATTATAAACGTTTATTAATACTTAATATATAGATATAAAGGCATTTGCAAAACCTATAAATAAATATAAAGGTATTTTAAAGTTTTAAAGGCTTAAGAAAGTAATATAAAATATTATCTGTTACTATATAACTTATAAAATAATTAAACCTTTAGAATATAAACTATCCAGTAAACTTTAACCTTTATTAATACTGGAATAACTATAAAAGTTAATTTTCTTAAAGTTTATTATTAAATTACTACTATTTATTAAACTTAACATAAAGATTAAATATAATAATATTTTAATAATTATACATTAATTTATTAAGTACTTTTATTTCCTTTTATATAAAAAAGTTATAGATATAGAAATACTAGCTAATATATTTTTGCAATTTATTATAGTTAATTATATAATTTTAGCTGAAATTATTTTTAATTAAAGATTAACTTTTACATTTAAATTTTAATAAGCATTTATAAATTAATTAAATATAAATTATAAACTTAACACTATATATTACCTATAAATAAATAGTTAAATAAAATATATTAACTAAATTATTAAAGTTTATTTAAAAAGTTATGTTAACTTTAATAAAAACAATTAAATAAAGAAGCTTTTAATTATATAAATATTATATAATAGCGATATTTTAAAGTTAACTGAATTTAGTTTTATTTATATTGACTATAACTTTATGCTAGATATATATAAAGCGCTAAAGAAAGGCTTATATATTAATAAAATATAAATTAAAGTTAAAGGTATAAAGCAGTTATATAAAGAAATACAAGTATACCTTTACTTTATATAAAGAAAAATAAAAAAGTATATTAATAAATATAAATTAAAGGGATTAATCTTTAAAAAGGGAGATATAGTTTATTATATTATTAGTCGCTAAAAAAAAGACTATAAATATTAATATAATATAATTAAGCGATAAATTAGATTTTAAAAAACTTAAACTTTATTTAATTAAAAAGGTTATTTTAAAAGTTATTTATAAATTTATATTATTAGATAATATTTAGATTTACTTAGTATTTTATATTTTATTATTTAAAAACGTATTATAAAATAAATTAAAAAATGAATTAATTATAAACTTAATTAAAGTTTTAATTATTTAAAAAGAATATAAAGTTAAAAAAGTTAAAGCTATAAAAGTAGAAAATAATAAATGCTAGTATTTAATTAAATAGAAAAGCTATAAAAAAGAATATAACTTTTAAAAACTTATAAAATATTTAAAGAATACTTTCATAAAACTTTAATACTTTTATTAAAATTTAAGTCTTTTAGTAAAGGGTTATTAAATATTGCATATTAATTAAGTATATTTACGCTACTGGAAGACTAGATATTAATAATAGCCTTTAATTTAGCGCGTTTAAACTCATTTAAGTTATTTAATAAATTAACGCTATAATGCAATATTTTAACTTTATGCGATTGCATTTATAACTGCTGCTTGCAAAAATAACTTAATTGCGCAAAACGCTTATTTATTAAAGCAGTTAATATTATTATTTGTTACTGCTGTTTTAATAATTTACGCTTAATAGCGCGCTTTTTATTCTTAATATATTCCTTTTTAGCTGCTAAATAATATACTATAAATATTAGAAATAACTTATAATAAACCAAAAAGGATATATACTAGCCTTTAAAGAGATGCTATTTTTATTATATATCTTGCCTTAATAGGTATACTCTTTATAATAAAAATAACCTATAGCTATTTTATAGGAAATGCTATGCTTTTTATAAACTAAATATAGTATAATAAAGATATTAATAGTGTTAATAATTAATATAGCTGCAGTATAATTTTATAAGGATTTAGTAGGTTTAGAAACTTTTTACTGTTTTGCAATACTATAAGGTATAATTAAATAGAAATAAAAAAAAGTAAGGAAGAAAAACTTATAATAAAGAAGGATGGCTATATAATAGGTTTTAAGGATAAAACTAATAGGAAGGGGATATTATATTATAACCTGATTAGGCTAAGGCCTAGGTTTAAAGGAAAATTAGAACGATAGGGTAATAGGAATATAATTACTAGGGTATATACTAAATTACTGATAATTGGGGATATATATAAGTAATTATAAACCTTAAATGATTAGGAATATAGCTATATTCCCTAATCATTATTATAACTCTTTTATATATATATATAACTGGCTTATTATTTAGTTAGTATAGTTACTTAAATAGTCGTTAATAGTTATATTTACTAAAACCGCCTATTCTATAGAATTATAACTATACTACGCTATTTAGTATTTCTTTTTAAGCTCTTTATTAATATAAACTTATGAACCTTGGTTTAACTATTGAGAACTAACCCGGATTATTACAAGTTATAATAACTTAAATAATTATTCTATTCTTAGTTTTATTTTATTTATAAAGCTATTTATATAACTATAAATTTATTTTATTTTATTATATACTTATAACAACTCTTTTAATTAAATTTCAATAATATTTGTTTAATTTAACTTTAAGGTTACTATTTATAAATAATATATTTTCTAGTTTTAAAAGTTAGTATTATATAATAATATTTTATATTATAAAGGATTATTTTTATCTTTATTATCAAAATTACTGCTATTAATTAATCCTTTATTATTTATAGTAATTTAATTTAAATATTAATAATTAATTATAGTACATATTTATTTATTTAAAATATTATTATTTACATTTAACTTTCTATAATTAAAATCTTAATTTTATTTTATTAAGCTATTTAAATATAATAGATATTTATTTACTTTTACTTTTATTAAACTTATAAATAAAGCTATTATTTTTATAATATATAGTTTAGTTAAATAGCAAATAATTAATAGTTTTAAAACTATATAAACTATTAAAGTTTATTAATTTTTAGCTTTTATAAAGCTTTATAATTATTTAAAAAATATTTTAATTTATTATAGTTATAATAAATAACTTTTACTTTTCTTTTTTAAATAATATTTAATTTAATTTAATTAAACTCTGTATTATTAAAGCTGATAATATACTTTTATTACTTTTTACTTTAATTTATATATTTTTAATATTTATAAATTTACTTAAATTACTATTATTTTTTCTTTATATTTAAATAAAGTTTATAAAGTAAACTATTTATATTTATATATTCTTTACTAAATTTAATAATACCTCTATTTTAATACAATTTATAACCCTTTCTTCTAACTTTTAATTTAAATCTATCATAAAAGTATTTAATAGAAAGAGAATTTCTTTATTTAACTTTAAAAATATAGTTCTTAAAGTATATAATATTGTTAAAATACGTTCTTTTTTACATTAAATTTATAAATCTATCTTTTATAATATATTCTTTATTAATATTATTAAAAGTATTCTTAAATCTTTCTTTATATTTGTTTTAGCTAATAAATATAAGCTATATTTATTTATTATCTTTACTTTTATTATTAAAGAAATCCCTTTAAATAAGTAGATTACTTTAAAAATATTACCTTTAAATAATTCAATAGCTAAAAAGACTTTATTAATCTTTATATTAAAGCTAGTTAAAAAGTAAATAAAATAATTATATAATTTAATAAAAGATAATTAAAATATTATAATACTCTTTTAAAAGGCTTAAAAGCTATATTTTAAATAACTTTTTTAAGTCTTTTAAAAGTTAATTTCCTTTAAAGTTTAGTATAAGGGTTAAAGTAAATAAAGCTTAATTGTATAAATTTAGAATAATTCTTTATTATTAGTGAATCATTTATTAAAGTTTGTTTTTTTTAATAATTAAATATTAATAATATTATTCTTATTTTATATTTATATTGTTAAGTTATATATATTAAAAGGCTTTATTTATAGAAATATAAAGTTATTTTATTTTACTAACTTTATTTTTATTTTTACTTTTATTTATATTATTATTTTTATTATTATTTTACTTTTAATAAAAAGTGAAAATAAAAGGTAAAGTATTAAAATTATTAAAACAGGATACTGCAGTAAATATATTTGTAATATTAGTTAAAATCCTTAATAGCCTTTTAAATAAAGGTTATTAATATATAATAATCCAAGTTAATAGTTAAAGGATAAGCTAAGGCTTATAGGTTTATATTAATAGAGAGGTTAAAGATAAATAATAAGTAAAGTAATATAGTTATAACTTTATAAAACAAGCGCTTTTAGTAAATATAATTATTAATAACTATTTAAACAACTATATAAAATAATTATAATTCTCTTTGTTTTATCTAGAAAAGAAATATATATAGTAAATTTACTTAAACTATGTATAAATTATAATTATATTAGATTACCTTAACTTATACTCTATAATCCAAGTAATTTATAGTTTATAGTAATTTAAGTAATCCTTCCTAATTAGTTAATTGTTCTATTATTTTTCCAGGGTACATATCGCCCTAAACCCTTTATATAACTATAAAAGACTTAGATTATAAAACTGTTATTATTTAATTAACTGCTAATATAAAAGATATATTTATAAAAGGTATTGAAATATTTAATATTAATTATAATATTATATAATCTGGTAAAATACTAGTTAATATACTTTTATAAATAAACTTTTATATTTGTATCTTTGATATTAAATTTATCCTTAAAGTTATTAATTTAATACTTTAAAATATTATTACTTGTAGCTTTAATAAATGTATTATTTTTTTTGCTTTAGCTTTAAAGTTTATATCAAGTAAACTTTAAGTTTTTAATAATAGTAGTATTTTTAAACCTTTTTTATTTGAAAGCTATATGAAAATTATACTTTTAATTTTAAAAGCAATTAAACATAATCTTAAAAAACTATTTAGGTTTTAATATTTAAAGCTATAAAATAATATATTAATTTTTATTATAAACTTTTAAAATAATATAAATATAAATATAAAGTTAATTGTAAAAGTAATCAGTAAGCTTTACTTTTTAATTAAAGTCCCCCTTTATACTTTTTATTTTTATTTTAGTATTAAGTTAAATATAGGCTAAGGAATTAAATATAGGTTAAAGAGTTAGTTTAAAGTATATTCTTCATAGGGATATGAGCTTTTAGGCTTAAAGTCTTACTATAGTTAAGGATTAATAGATTTCCTGTAAAATATAAAGTATTTAATAGTATTGCAGCTAGGCTATTAATAATTTTATTAATTCTTTTTAGGTAAAGTTAAAGGCTAAAGGTAATAGTGCAGTTATTATAGGAAAGTATAAACTATTATAGTATATAAAATAATAGGTTAAAGTAATATCTTTATTATACCTTAAATAAAGTAAAAAGCTATAAAATTATAGTTTAAAACTATAGGACTAAGTTATTATACAAGGATATATATAATACTAATAATTTATTAAAGGGCAGGTTTAGTGCTATAATATAAACTTTTATAGTAATATTAAAAGTGCCCCTTAAAGCAGTGAAAGCTTTTATTAAATTATTTACTATAACTAAAACTCAAATTTATACTCTTAACTATATTTATATAAAAGTAATTAAATAAACCTTTAAGTTTAATAAATATATATTTACTTTTTAAAATAAGTTTTCTAAAAATACTTTTTATAGTAGCTAGCCAATTAAATAAATAAAAAAGATCTATTAATAAATTATAGTTAAAGTTTACTATAATTATTATAACTAATAAAAAACAGCTATTAATATTATTAAAAAGCTTAATTAAAATAAAATAAAGCTTTTTAAAATAATAGTTTTATAAGTCTTTAAAGGTATTAAGTTTTATAAAATAAACCTAATAAAAAAGCTTAAATTAATAGTAAAAATAAAAGTTAAATACTTCTACTTATATAAAGTTTATTATAACTAGGCTTTTAAAGATTAAAGAAATATTATTTAATTTACAAAAATTATATTTTACTGCTATAAAGGCTATTATATATAAAGGAAAGCTGATAAATATTTTATTTAAAGCTATATTTATAAATATTAAAAAAGTACTAGTAAATTTATATTATAAAGTACTTTTTTTTATATTAAAAAATGTCTTTACTATTACCAGGCATTAAAGACTATTAAAAATAAAAAAGACTTAAAGACAGTAATTATAAAGTTAAATACTAAGCTTAAAATACTTATAAAAAAGGAATAAAACTTAAATAATTAAATAAATAAGTTAAAATTATATTAAATTCCTAGCTAAAAGCTATAATAAAGGTTTATTTAAAAGAATAGGAAACTTTGGCAAAGCACTAGTAAAAGAATTAACTAACAGCAATATTAACAAATAATCTTAATTCTATTAATATTTTTATTTACTAAAAAATACTTTTAAACCTAGCTTAATATAGTTATTTAAAAAAATAAAGCTTTAGCTTATAATAATTATATTTAATAATAGGCTTATAATCTTTATAGTACTTCCTAGTTCCTTTAATATAATAATTCTTTTACCTTTAATACTATTAAAGCTGCCTAACTATAAGTAAAAAAAACAATAATTAAAAAAGGTATACTTAAAAGTTATTAGGAAGCTATTATAGTTTAGAAAACTACTTAAATAAAGCTGCTATAAAGGAAAATCTAAGCTTAAAAAGAATTCCAGTCTACATTTAAAAAATAAGTAAGTTGAAAGGTAAAAATAAATATAAAGAAAGCATGGATTATATATATGAAGTTTCCTAGTAAATTTACTTTCAATTCTAAAGTGTTTTTAATATAAATAAAGACTTTGAAATTTTTCCTTTATATATAAAATTTATATATATCTTTTACCTACTAATAAAAAAAGCTAAAAAGCTATACCCTTTAAGGCAATAAAATACTATATAGGGGGAACTTGTATATTTATTAGTAATACTATAGTTAATCTTAATATAATATATCCTTTTACTTTACTAGGATTAATAGCTTTTATTATAGGGTGTTTATAGTATATTATTATTATTATTATTATTATTATTATTATTATTATTATTATTATTATTATTATTATTATTATTATTATTAT